>RJWJ010002612.1:0-98097 GCA_004363605.1 Indri indri | reverse complement strand
TGAGGGTCCTGCAGGGGCTGGAGGGTCCTATCTTGGGGATATTACAAGAGGCAGTTTGACTTCGTGGTTGAGCAAGGACTTTCGAACAAGGTAGACCTGGGCTTGAATTCCAGTTCTGCCACTTCTTTGCTGTGTGACCTTGGGCAAGTCACTTAACCTCTCACTTTCCTCATCTGTAAACCGTTTCTACTTCAGAAGACTGGTGGGAATGTTACATGAAAATATGTCTTGCACAGCACACAGCACACAGCACCTGGTAGGCTGAGCGCATGAGACACGGATGAGCACGTGACAGGCAGGGTGAACGGACCAGCATGGACCAGGGGCCAGAGCTGTGTCCCAGGCTCCTGAGAGTGAGCCCCAGACCTCTGGTGGTGGCAAAGGAAAGCAGCACAGGCTGAAATGTTCCAGCCAAGGCTAGACATTGGACTTAGCACTGGTGAAAAGTACTGGGAAATATTCAGCGAAAATCACCAGATCATCGAAATAATAATAACTTGCACGTATTTGAGCGTCTACCATGCGTCAGGCAATGTTCCAAACACTTTCACCTCAAACAGCCCTACGAGGTGGTTTTGATTATTTTTCTCCTTTTATAGGTAAAGAAAACACAGAGACACAGGGAGATTAAGTGTCTCGCGGCGAGGACAGAGCTGGGACCCAGTCCCAGGCAGGCTGGTCCCTGAGCTCATGATGGGGAGGAGAGGGTCTCCATTCAGAGCTGGGAAGAAGCTTGTCCCAGGTTGCACGGCTGGTTGATCCAGGGTCAGGAATGGAGCCCACGCCACCTGACACCCAACCTGGGCTCCTTCTGCCGCGGGTGGCTTCCCTACAAGGTGGGAAAGCAGGCGGTAGCCCTCACCTCATCTCCTGTCCTTCTCTCCCTGGGGACAGGGCCGTCCCCAGGGAGAAAGGAGCAGACACCCTCCCCACCCCCTCCTCCACCCTGCAGCAGGGACACAGCTGCAGCCTCCACCCATGCCCTCGCCCACCCCCTTCCCTGCGCTCCTGCAGGGGGTATCCCTGTCTTTGCACACTGCCCACCATACACACTAGCCCTACAGACCCCACGGGCTCTGACCCCAGCCTGGCCCACCCCCTCGCAGCTGCACCCCCTACACATAGTGCTGGGCAGCCCCTCCCCCTCCGGGACAATCTGACTTCAGTTGGCTGGGGGGGAGCAGGGGCGTCAGCACTGGGCCTGGCAGTGCCAGCCGGCACAGGGAGGGCTGGGGGAGAACGAGCCCCTTGTTTCTCTGACAAAGGGCTGGGTGCCTGGCCTGGCCTGAGCTAGAGCTGGCTTTGCTGTGAGGAGACACTGTGCCCGGCCTGCTCAGCCTCTTGCCGGCTGGGCCAGCCTCAGTTCCTCCATCTGTCAAATGGACTCAGGAACTCCTGCCCCACCACCTGCCCAGAATCTGTGGGAGCCTCCTCCTGGGACAGGATGGCAGATGATTGTGAATAGCGAGGTGTCTGCATCTGAGAGTGTCAGCAGCCTTAGCCTGTCCCGTGTGTTCTGACAGGGTGGCTTGGCAGGCAGGGCAGAGTGAGGCTTTCCCACTCTCTAGCCCGTCATGGTCAGGGCTGTCACACCCCACAGAGCTGCTTCTGCCGGCAGAGTTCAGCCTTCTCCCCTTGCCCTGGTCCCAGGCTGGGTCGCTGCAAGTGCGGTCTGGGTGGGATGGCCATGGAGTTAAGAGAGGAACTTGTGAGGATCCAAGGGCGATGGGGTGGTCCAGGACATGCTAATCCCCCACCTCGGCTCCCAAGCACACCTGCTCACTCTCAAAGCCCGAGGAGCCACTCGCAGCCTCCCCTGGCGCCCAGTCTAGCCAGGAAGAACTGAGAGGAGGGATACAGGAGAAGGAAAATGCCCCAGGCCCCTCTCCACCACCCAGATGTCCACACTCACCATGCCTGGAAAGGGGCCACCATTCGAGCAATCAGTAACACCAGGGGCCTGGAGTGCCTACTGCATGCAAACACGAGGGACAGGGTGTTTCCCTGGAGACCCTTCTCCCCTCCTCCCCAGCGGAGGGGTCTGATGCCCCAGAGAATTCCTGCCCCTCCCAAGCTGCACGGCCAGCCCCATCCATGCCCTCCGGACCCTCCAGCTGCCTCCCAGTGCTGCCCACCCAGAGCCTCTCGGCTAACTCCGCCTCAGCCCTCAGCTCAGTCTGGCTTCCAGCTTAGTCATGACCACAATGAGCTTTGCAGTCTAACAGACTCACTGCCTGTACTGGCTGGGTGACTTTGGAAAGCCACTTAACCTCTCTGTGCTTTGCTTTCTTCCTCTGTCAAGTGCAGCCAATAACAGCACCTGCCTCATGAGGCCACTGTGAAGATTCAGGGTGACACAGCGAGCGTGTGGAAGTCACCTTGCAGGCCCTCAGGCATTTGATAATGGGGTGATCCTGGTCTCCCCTGAGCAAGGCTGGAGCAGGCTTCATCTAGCCTCCCCATCAGCCATGTATACCTTAGTATGAACCAACTGGTCAGAACTTCTCCTGAGGGAAGATGTGGACAGAGGGAGAGGAGAGACAGGGAGAAATGATCGGCCTCCCTGAGGGAGAGGCAAGGAGAAAGAGGACTCCAGAACAGGAAAAGCCTCAGATACAGGAAGGAAGATAACAAAGACACAGCATTGAGTGGAAAAGGCAAACTGCAGAATAAAATGTACAGCCTGAGCCCATTTAGGCAGGAAATGGGTACATGTGCAGAAAAGACTAGAAGGATCCTAACGCTGGTAGCTGAGTCCTTATGGAATGACTGTCATGGATTGGGGCTGGCTGATGTGCTTTTCAAATATTAATTCATTTTTTTTCTTCACAATGGCCCATTGAGGTGAGTACTATTTACTGTCCCCATTTTTCAGCGAGGAAACTGAGGCACAGAGAGGTGAAGGAACTTGCCCAAGGTTACACAGCTGATAAGTAGCAGAATGGAGATTTGATCCAGGCAGGCTGGTTCACAGCCACCATCTTTCACTGCTATGCTGGGCTCCCCCAGTACCCTAAGCTGTTCAGAGCGGTTAGCGCAGGGGAGGAGAGTGGGGAGGGGCAAAGAGGGGTTTCTGCAGTTTCTCATTCCACTGATGAAGCACCCAGCTCTTACGATGTGACTCCACGCTACACGTGTGATTCTCCTAACACGGGGGCAAGGAAGCAGGGCAGCTTCGAGGTTTTGCGAGGGGACCAACTTGCTTCCAGTCACGTCCAAAGGCGGGTCTCCAAGGGGAAGGTGTCCCCCAGCTCCACCCAGTCTGGCCCAAGCGCCGCCCTGCTCAGTGCCATGGTTGTTAGGCCAGCCAAGGACCCTGGGTGAGGACGCTGAGCGGCCAGCAGAGGCACAGAGCCAAGGCCGGCAGCCACATGCCAGTTGGAGCTGGAGGCTCCAGCCCTCCCCTACAGCCCCAGGCATGAGCCCTCAGTGGGGACACAGTCTTCATGCAGTGCCCCCCAAACTGCTCTTACCTGAGGCAGGCCCCTCCGATTGCTTGTGGGGCCTGAGCTGCCCTCTAGATGATCCTTTAAAAACTGGAGCAGAAAGCTGAAAACGCATCTACCCCATGACCTACCGACCCCACGCCTATGGATGTGCCCGACAGAAAAGCATCCATGCGTTCACCAAAGCACATATACTAGAACATTCACAGCAGCACCATGTATAGGAGCCAAAACTGGAAACCACCCAAATGTCCACGAAAGAGGAATGGATAAAGAAGGAACGGAACACCATTCAGCCATGACAGCAAACGCACTATCGTGGCACACAACACAGATGACTCTCACAGCCATACGCTGAGCAAAAGAAGCCAGCAAAATGCATACAGCACGCTCTACTCTACGTATATACAGTTCAAAAACAGGCAAAATGAAATCTACTGTGTTAGAAGTCAGGATTCTAATTCCCTTTGGGAAAAGCCTGGGAGAGACAGGAGGATGGCTTAGTGGGTGGGGGACTAGGAATGTTCTGTAATTTGATATGGATGTTTGTGTCATAAGTGTCTTGTTTATAATCATTTGTGTAGCTCCTCTGTTACAATTTATAATTTTCCGTATGTGTTACACTCTCTTTAAAAAAAATCACATAAGAAGAAGAGCAGACCTTAAATAGTTTAAAAGAAGAGTTAAGCAAATTACCTTCACCAACGCTACCCCTCCCCCAAGTATGTCTACAATTTTAAAATGCCTTTGGTGCCAGGTACCTTCAACACAACTGCCAGAGCATACTTTGGTACAACCTCTTTGGAAAAGCAATTTGACGATATGTGTCAAAGCCTTAAAAAAATTATTCACTAGCCTGAGGAAGTAATCCTAGTTGCAGAAAAGGCTTTTATGCATACAGATGCACTTCACATTATATAGAGAAAAATCGAAAATAATCTCAATGTCCAGTTATAGGATAGTTAAATAAATTGTGGCATGTCCCTGCTGATGGAATGTTACATTTACAAATAACACAGGGGGTATGTCAAGTGACAAAAAGTAGGACACAAAATTGTATCTAAAATCTGATCATCACCCTGTAAAATTATGTATAGAAATGTCCCTTAGAGCCTGGGCAACATAGCAAGACCCTGTCTCTACAAAAACATTTAAAAATAAAAAATTAGCTGGGCATGGGTGGCACATACCTGTAGTCCCAACTACTCAGGAGGCTGAGGCAAGAGGATCACTTGAGCCCAGGAGTTCAAGGTTACAGTGAGCTTTGATCAGGCCACTACACTCCAGCCTGGGCAATACAGAGAGACCCTGTTTCCAAAAAAAAAAGAAAGAAAGAAAAGCCGCTTGGGAAGAAGTATACAAAAATTTTACTGACTTCTTTGGATGATGCAATCCTAAGTATTTTGTGTGGTTCTTAAAAATCTGTTGGAATGGTATTCTTTTTCTATAATGAACATATATATCTTTCTAATCAGGAAAAAATATTTTGTGCTAACAGCTAATGTTTATGGAGTGCTTACTATGTGCTAGATACTGTTCAAAGCACCTTATTTAATTATCACAATTATTTCACGACGTGAGTACCATTAGTGTCCCCACTTTCGGAATGAGGAAACACAGGCACAGAGAGGTTGTCACTTGCTGACGGTCACAGAGGCTGGACCCTGGCAGTCCTGCACTTGCGGTGAGGGTTGCCACATTTTGTTTTAGAGATTCCCACTGAAGAAGTCCTCCTGTGAGCAAAGGGTTTCAGCAGTTGATCTATCTCATCCAGCCCAGGGGCCAGAGGTCGTCCAGGACGATGGAATGGTCTGGAATCTCCAAACACAGGCAGAAAAAACTCTACCCTTCCTCAAAGCACAGAGATGATTTCCTGTATTCCTAGAAAAACACATGTCTGGCAGCTGAAACAACAAAGTGTGCAAGCCCAGAGGCCGAGATGCCTGTTTAAGCCATTTATGACGCTCTATGCCTCTGTGGTCGGAAGAATTTTTCTTCTGATCCAGTCTGTTACTAACTACCAGTTGTGTGGGAGCTGCCCAGTCAGTCCTGGGGAAATAAACCGACCACTAAAGGAAGGCCGGCCGAACAGGTGCCGAGGCTCCCAGACGCAGGAGGACGGACTCTGTGACCTACTAGGAACCCTTCGGCCTTGGGAAGGGAAGAGAGGGAAAGAGTCCAGGTTTGGGGTTTGTTTTGTTTTTCTGAGCCCCTTCTGGCAGGGGAGGTGGCAGAGGAAGGCCTGGGGAGCTAGGAAACAGAACAAGAATGGCCACATAATCCCCCTGGACAAGGCCATTCCAAATTACCAAGATGGTCGTGGGTCCCTGCAGGGCCTGGGGAGCGGGGCGTCAGCCCAGACCCAAACATAGCTAGGCATGAGGAGGTGTCACCTGGCTCCTGGAGCCAGCAGGCCTGCCCACAAGATGCTGTGGGGAAGGCCAAGGGCATGGCATCAGATGCTTGCGTTCCAGTCCCAGCCTTGGGCCTGACTCAATGTCTGGGCCTAGCCTCAGTCTTCCCATCAGTCAAGTGGGGCTTGCCAGCTGGGGCCACCTCTCCTGCAGAGCTGTGTCTCAAGTGAGGAAGCTGGGTGTGGAGGCCTCTGCAAGGGTGAAAATGTGGGCGGAAGGGAGGTGACACCATTGCAGCCACTGCAGGTGTCCCTGCGCGAGTCCCCATTCTGCTCCTTGTAAGTGCCTTTTGGGGAAAAGGGCCCATCCACTCGCTCTCTGATTCACACACCACAGCATCGAAAGGCCCGAGGCTGGGGCAGAGCAGCACAGCCCGGCCGTTACCCAGCCTCTGTCTCCTTACTAGAGGTGGGAGGAAAGCCCCAGGCCCGCTTTTCCATTACCAGGCACCCTCTTTATTTCCTCTGCAAAAGTCTTGCGTTTTTAAGATTTTCTTTTCCAAACCTTGTATATCCTGTAATTTCACAGCAGTGGGCCACCTCTCTGGGTTCTACTGAGATGATGAACCCACCTGTGAAGTAGGCAGGTACCTGGCACAGTGGCTGGCACACTGGAGAGGACACTTAATGATGCAGGTTATTATTACATGATCCGGCCCAGTGGTTCCCTAGAGGTTATGAAGGGTAGCAAGAGGGTTCTCTGGCTACTTCCGATACTGAAAAATAGCAAAATAAAGTCACCTGGTAAATGTGCACTGTTTGATTGGAGTGGTACCGGAAGCAGAAATAAGGTCAACGGTACAGGTCCATGCTTTTAATATTTTTAATTCATTTTTTTGATCTTTTTCCTTTTTGTTGAGTTATAATTTATCCAGCAAAATGTACAGATTTGTAGTGTATAGCCTAATAAATTTGTACAGGTTCGTACTTGTAAAAATCACCATTTAGGTCAAGATGGAGAAGGTCTCCCTCACCCCGAGGGTTCCCTTCAGGACCCTGCCCCAGAGGGAACCCCGGCGTGGCCTCCGTCACCACGGCTGAGTGTGCTGGTCTCCAACAGCACATAATGGCTGTCACACAGGATGTGGCCTTCTGTGTCTTTCATGCAACATAATCGCTCTGCCAGGTGGGAACACTGAGTGCAGACTGACCAAACCCCTGTTTGTGATGAATAAAGATCAGGAAGCAAATGGTGAATTATAGGAGGAAGCCAAGGCTTCAAAAGGGGAACCTGCACAGTGCGCATCAGTGGCAGCAGAGCAAGACTCCAAGCCGGGAGCACGGTGTGGCCGCCTCTCCCAGATCCACTGCTAGGCGCTGCAGGGCTGCAGGCAGAGGCTTGTTTTTAAGTCTCTGAGCACTAGCAGGAGGTGAGAAGGAGGGAAAGGAAGGAGAGGGGAGGGGACGGGAGTCACGAGAGCTCCTGGCCCACTTAGTGGCCTCCAGTTCCCACAGCTCAGGCCCATCCACCCCAAGACCCTGGTCACATTCCACAGGAAAGGGCAGGAGCTGGCGCCTCCCGGCCAACCAGCCTATTGGCCCGGGGCAATGAGGAAGCAGCTTCAAAGGCAACTGCAGGCCAGAGAGGTGCCCTGTCCTGCCCCACAGGGACCAGCTGGACCCTGGCATGAGGCCTGCCCAGGAGCACTGCCACTGGGCGTGGCAGGACGGGGGTGGGGGAAAGGAGAAACCAAAAAGGTCCTGGGCGTGCTCCGCCCTGGTGATAAGCACAGATCCAGGCCAGGCACCCATGCAGACCCTGTCTCTCTGTGTCTCTGTCTCTGTCACACACACACGTGCGCGGGTGCGTTCCCGAGTCCCTTGCTGGTCCTTGCAGTCAGAGGCTCCCCTGAGCACCCTGAGCACGCAGCTGCCTTTCTCCCGGGTGGGGCGGGTGAGGAGCCTGAAGCCCTCCTGAGCATCCCGTCCACTCAAACGCCCTGCCTGTGTCCACTCTGCTTGTTGGCTGGGTGTTTCCTGGCCCCAACCAGGCTCCTCAGCTACAAGGAAGCTTCCGGAGAGATCACCTTCTCAGACCCTCCACGCCGTCCCACCGTCGGGCTTCCCAGAGGGGGACACAGGGCCCTGGGGGCTGCTTGCGCAGTGGCCCAACACACACTCCATTGCCGCCCGTCAGCAAACACTCCCCCAGTCCCTGCTATGCGCTAGGCACGGCACTTAACACGTGGCCTACATCACGTCCCACTTGTCCCCCACAAACACCTCATGGGACAAACAGCAATGCTGGCAGATGAGGAAACGGAGACTCAAAAAGGTTAAGTGATTTGTCCAAAGTCATGCTACAAGGACATGGTGAGGCAGAGATTCGAGCCCAGGTCTCTCAGGTGTGTGGCCACCACCAGCTCCGGCACAGGTGAGGAAACCTGGGGCCCACGGGAACGATCTCCCCAATGGAGATGGGTGATTGTCCCCTACGCCACAGCCCTGCCTCACCCCACCCACCATGCCATGTTGCCCTCGGCAAATCCTACAGAGGGTCCCCAGGGAGGCCTGCACACCCCTCAGCCTTCCCAGACACCTCCGGTCACAGGCCAGACCCCACATGCAAACATTCTTTCTAAACGGCCAAGATGGCCATGCCCAGGAGCCTCAGGGACGATGTACCTGAATCCCACTGAGGTGGTCACCATGGCCCACGAGAGGGCGGGGGACAGGGGGTTACAGCAGGTTGGTCAGACAGAAACGTGATGCAGGGATCAGCTGGCACTGGACCATGGCACAGTGAGTGTGGCGGGGGCGGGGAGGAATGGGGTCCAGCCCACAGATGGCTCCTGGGACAGGAAAGGGACCTGAGGGCAAGGGAGGGTCTCAGAGAGGACTCCAAGTGCCCTGAGTCCCATCAGACTCACCCCAGTGGATGTTCCCTTCCCCTGCAAGGGAAGGTCAGCTGTCCTCATGGATGACAGGTCAACCCGTGTGGCCACTGAGGCCCCTCCCCAGAGAGGATGAAGCCCAAAACTCTGATTGGTCATTTCATGCCACAGTGGATTTGGGGCCCACAGGCGTTGACCCTCTGGAATGAGTTTGTTTTGGAAGGGCTCCCTCAAGCCCACAGGCCCCGCACAAAAGCCTGCACAGGGCCAAAGTGGGATTGGAGACCTGCATTTGGCTATGCTACCACTCAGCTGTGTGACGTTGGGCAAGTCCTGTCCCCTCTCTGGGCCCTGGGCCCTCCACTAATAAGGTACAGGGGCTGGCTGGGATGTCTCACAGGCTCCTTCCGATCTGGGATGCCAAGGGTTCCGGCAGCAGGGACGTGTGCGAGGCTAGGTCCCCGTGGAGGCAGCCTGCAGGGCTGGGAGGGGAGAGCCTCCTCTCCAGAGCTGTGGCAGCCTTGGGGACCCTTTGCTTTCCCTTCTCTTCAGGAGCCAGGAATCCACATGCCAGCCTCTTCTGCCAGCCAGCTGCTCAGGGCAGGGAAGCCCATTGACTCCAGCTGTGAGAAGATGCGGGCGCAGAGGGCACAGAGGAGCTCGCAGCCAGACACACAGCGGTTTCTGGCTCCAGGTCCCAAACCCAGCCCCAGGCCGGGCCTCCCTGTGTCTGTCCTCCTGAGTTGGCTAATAATGGCCCTTAGGACCCAGTACCTAAGCCACCCACACCCCAGCCTCCCTGCCCCAGGCCCAAGGTCCACAGAGTCCTCCGCCCCCACCAGCGCCTGGCTCCTGCCCCTGCTCCTGGGCCTCCCTCTCCTCCCTCGCTTGCTGCCCCCACCCCAGCCCAGCCTCTCCAGTCTCCTACGGCTTGTCCAGTGCACAGAACTATTCCCTGGCTTTGCTTTTACAAATCTAATCTGCCTCTGAGTACTTTGGAAATAACCACCTTATAACTGAAGTAGCCAGGCTTTGCTAAATAAAAGACTGGAGAAGGTGGGGGGAAAAGGAAGGAAACATCTATGAGCATGGACAATTGCATTAGGTTCACAGACGGTGGCCTATTGTCTCGCAGGCACAAACCAACAGGCATTGTTACCCTTGTTACTGAGTTACTGAGCACTTACCATGCACGAGGCATTGTTCTGAGTTGATACGTATTACTGACTTGATCCTCAAAACAACCCCATTCATCTACCCATGAGAGAGATAGTAATATATCCCCCCTTTCACAGAGGGGCAACTGAGGCACAGAGAGGCTGAAAACTTGCCCAAGGTCACACAGCTGGTAGGGAGTGGAAGTGGGGTGCCTGGTGTCTGAGTCTGCACACCCAACCACTTCCTGCGCATACTCCTGAGTGCAAGGAGCACCTATTCAGTCCCTCCTTCCCCTCGAGACACCACACCCACCCAGGAACCACCCAGCCGACCCCTGCAGCCCCCTGACAGCTACATTTGACCCCCACCAAAGGAATGAAGCTGCATCGTCTAGTCCGAGTCTGCCCTCTGGAAGACAGTTGGGTTTACTGGAACACGAACATGCTCCGGACCCTGACGGACCAGGGTGTAAATCTGGCTTTGCCATTTATCAGCTGTGTGACTGGGGGCAGAGCCTCAGTTTCCCCATCTGTAAAACAGGATGGCAGTAATGCCACCTCCCTTGGTCGGGGGGTGAGGAGGTAAAGGGAGCTGAAGTATGCGATGTGCCTGGCACCTGAGGGGCGGTCCATGAGTGTCAGCTCCCTGCCTAGGTGGCCACAGCCTGTCTGGTTGCACAGTGAGAGCCTCAGACAGGAGAGGGCCTCGTAAGGCGTCACGTCTCCTGGCTGCAGGTTAGAAACACAGACTCTCAGGCCCCAGCCTGGACCTACTGAGTCAGAATCTGCCTTTTAACAAATCACCCCAGGAGATTTGTGGGCACATTAGAGAAACTTCCCTTGTTGCCTTTGGGGACGTGGTCACCTGGTTCCCAGCATGAAAACTGGTGACAGGTGGGAGGAGACAGCAAGGAGGTGCAGGCCCTTGGTACAGAGAGAGATTTTAAAGAATAGGCAGGGCCCTCCTAAGCTCCACAGTGAACTTGAGCAAACAGCCTGATTCTCAGGCCCAGAACCAAGGGGGAGGCCGGAATGCAGGGCCACAGCCGGCTGCACTCGGCAGACTCACTCGGCGCTGGGGCTCTGGCCCGTGCGGGAGAGGGAAACAGCCTAGAAGCTGATATGGTTACCAGTAGAAAACCAACCCAGTCGGACCATGTGAGACCCACACCATCTCTTGCACACAAGCCACTGTTCCCGCATACACGCACCATCACATACCCACTGCCCCAGGACTTGCCCGCACAAAGAACAGCTCCAGCACACAGCAGACAACCTTGGGGACAGTGTGTGCCTGGGCCTGTGTGCCACATGTTTCACAGGAAGCCTGGGGGCGCTGAACCCCTGCAGCCAGCCTAGGGGCCCACTCTTTCCTCCACACCGGTTTACCCTGCCTCTCACCCACCTAAACCCCACCTCCATCTGGGCAATGAGAAACCCAAGTCCTGCTCAGCTGGTTAGCAGGGATCCAAATTTTAATTGGTCATCTGCCTGCTGACCTGTCCCCCAGCGCACAAACGCCCACCTCACCGGCTGCTGGGTGGTAAACAGCAGAGCGGAGCTCTGACCTCGGGCGCCCCTGAGAGGCAGCCACACACCACAGAGCCTGAGCCCATCTCCCATGCACACACAGAGGACAATGGCAAAGCCCACCCTCTCCCTGACCACTCAGCTTCCAGAGGGGCAGGGACCCTTGTCCACCCCGTCCCTGGACAGGAGATAGCTCTCACCTCGGACCCCATCCCCAGCTCAGAAATACACACCCCACTGACCTCTTTCACCACCAAAGGCTGGACTGCCAGGGCCCCCAGGCTCACATGGCTCCAAAGAGACCCTAAAATATGGGGCCGGAACCCCAAGCAGGCCCAGAATGTCCAAGAAAGAACCATCAACTAGGAGAGTCAGTCAAGGCCACAGCAGGGTGCATGATTTCACGGGTTCTGGAAAGGCCCTCGGCCCCAAAATATCTCCCTCCGGGTCCGGAAATCCCTCCCAACCCTCTGAGATTCACTGCTGGGAGAGGCTCCCACCTGAAGCCCTTGTCAGCTCACGCCCCTGCGAGAGGCAGCTGACAGCTGACCTGAGAGTGGCCAAAGATGGGTGAGGGGGTGGGTGCCAGGCCTGGAAGGGCAGTGCTAGAAGTCAGGGCCACCCTGCCCGCCAGCTCCCAGCGGAAGGGGGCGCTCTGCCCTCCCAACACCCCAGGGGACTGGTCCCCAGAAGCCAGCACCTCTAGGCCAGGGTGGGAGGCCAGCAAGGGGCAGAGCCTTTTGGCACACCCCTCCACATAGGTGCCAGGGGAAATCAAGCCCTGTCCCAACTGTCCCCTTGAGGAAGCCAAAGTACCGAGACCAGGAGGCGGTGGGAGCCCTGAGAGAAGGGGGTGGGGCAGAAGGGGGAATTAACCAGGTTCCAAAATAGCACAGTTGGTTCTGCCTCACTTCACCCTGCGCAATGTCTGGCAGCTTCTGCTTTCGATCTGACTCACGCCTGGTGGGGGCAGGATGGGCAGCCAGCACGGGCAGAAGCCCCTGGACGACCACAGGCAGTGGCCCAGGAACTCAAAGCCGAGGGGCTTTTCTCCCCTGCGACAAACGCCTACCCCACCAGCCCTCCTCGCCTGCCCCACCTAAGAGCTGGGCTTCCAGGAAGAGTTAATGGGGCACAAAGTCCAGGGAGCTCCTTGCCTGGGTCCTATCCCAGCCCTGGCCCACCCCAGGACGCCCCAGTGATGTCAGCTGCCCCAGACCCAGAGCGCGGCTTTGCTCCTGCCCTGCCCAGGTACACTCCGGCTGGCATCTCCACCCCATCTCTGTCCAGGAAGCCAGAGGAGACCTGCCCTGAAAGCCGGGCTCCCCCTGACAGAGGACAAACACCCATATAGCAGCACTCCGCGCCCCCCACCTGCCCCCCACCTCACCGGGCCCCCCACGCCCGGGGATGAGAGAAACAAGAGGGCCTTATTCACAAAATTCACAGACACTTCCAACTTTTTATTCTGTCCTTAAACACCACAAGAAGCACTCTGCCCTTACCAGGACAGAGAGAGGAATCCAGTGCCTTGAATTCTGTGCATGTTGGGGGTACGGAGCGCCAGGTCTGCCCTCCGCTCTCATCTGCCAGACACCCTCTCTCCGTGCCCTCTGCCTCCCCAGCCCAGGGGCACAGCTGCTCCACTTCCCCTCACAGGGGTGGGACGACGCCTCCCTGGAGCACAGATGCTGAAGCACAGCCCTGACCACAAACCCCACCTTCCAACTCTTGTACAAGTCCTCCCCGTTGTGCTCCCAGCCCTCGCACCAACACGCCTGCAGGAGTAAGCACAGCCACCTTTGCATCCACGTGAGACGTCCGCACTGCCAAGGCCAGCCCTGCCCACCGGCTGGGGGACGGATGTTCCTAGTAAGTGGGGGGATGTCAGAGGGAATGAGGTGGCAGACACACTCCCGCCCCTGCCCCTGGGCACCTGCACCTTGACCAAACCTGGTCTGGAAGTGAAACGTGAAGGGGAAAGGCAGGGGCCGGTGGCTGGAGGGAGGAGTCGAAGGGACTGTGATTTGGTGTGCCTGCCGTGGCCCAATACGGCGTCTCCAGTGGGGACACACAGGCCCGGCCCCTGCCACATCCCTGTCTCTGCCCTCCCCCGGGCCCACCCCAGAGGGCCTTACCTACACACCACTTCCCTCTTTTAATTCTTCCCATTCCCTGGGCCCTCCAAGGCATGAGGCTGGGAGTCCTGGGGGTGGGCACCGGTGGAGCCCAGAGGGAGGAGGCCCCTCTCCAGGAAGCAGGCATTGACAGGGCATTCACCAGGGACAAAGGGTGGTGCCCTTGCATAAAACGAACCCCCCCGTGCCCATGAATTGCACCGTTCCCGACAGAGGGAAGGGACCAGAAGGGTCAGTCCCTGACTGACTACGAGGCAGCCACGTGGCAGCCATGGGCTCGGGGGAGGAGACAGGGGCAGTGAGAGAAAGGAAAAGGAAGTCAGAAAACCGCTACAATCACAGTCTCAGGATGTGAGTGTTGGGAGGGGACTCAAACATGGCTCCAGGCTATGTGCCACCCCGCATGTCTGTACCTCCTTCCAGGACAGGGTGTGGCACGGAGGCATCACTGGCCAGTGGCTGGCACATGGTAAGCACCTCATTTGTTCAAGGTCACTTTTCCTCTGCCGTGAGTGCCATGGGGGACCCTGACAGCTTCCTCTTTCTGCCCATGGCACCTGGTAGGTGCTCCTTAAGTGTCTGCTGAACACAACGAATGTGGTACTGGTAACTGGTGCCTGTGGGAAGGGTCTGCCTGGGGAAGCCTCTGGGACACAGAAAGAGGGCTGTGAGAACGGGGCTTGGCAGACCACCAGGGCTTGGCGAGTATAGCAGAAGCTGTCAGGGCCCCAGCCATGTACCCTGGGCACTTACAGTCTGAAGCCTGCCCACCTGGGCACTTCCAGCTGCCAATGAAGTTAACCACCTGTCCTCTCCCTGCATCCCCCAACCTAAGACCCCAATCCCTTCATCGGGTGACTCTAAAGCATGTTCTACAGAGGGCCCCAGTGGGATCAAGCCTTGGATGCCCACGGCAGTCACCTGCTCCTTAACACACATTTTATCCGCCTCCTTCCCTTCCCTGTCTCGCAAATCCAGCTCTGCTACTGGTGCTCCCTGGGATAATTTCCCAAATAAACTATTTGCACTCACATCTTTGTCTCAGCCATTGGAGCCTGAGGAGCCAGTTTTGACCTGAAATTGAGCAGCTAACTCTAGAAGCTTAGAAAGAAAGCCCAATAAAGTGGCCAGAGCAATGGGTACTGGCTCACTTGTGGGGATGCGGGTATGTAAGGCCCAATCACTGGGGACACAGGTTGAGCTGGATGCAATGGCCAAATGTGTACCTAGAACTGTCCTACCTGTGGGAAGGTAAGACTGCCCTCAGAAGCAGAGTTGGGAAGGTGAAGAGAAGAAAAAAGGACTTGCCAAGGTTGCAAACTGTATGGAGAGGAAATCTCCACACCTGGTCTGGTGATGGCAACATTAGGTTACTGGTGGCAAATGTCAACATTTCAACAGGATTAGAAGCCCAGCATTGCTTTCACCCCCCAGGATAGAACTGTAGAGCTCCAGCATTCCAGAGCCTTAGCATGCCCATTCATTCAATAACACAACTGTTGTGTTCCACGCTCATAACTAGGCACTAGCGACACCAAGGGAGGTCATTTGACTCAACACCAAGAGTATGCATTTGAAGCAGCTAGAGCTGAATCCCAGATCTGTGGCTTATTAGCTGTGTGACCTTCATCAACTTACTTCACTTCGCAGGGCCTCAGGATCCTCATATGCAAAATGAGGATAATGTCCATCTTAGAGGGTTTCTGTAAGGATTAAATATGAAGTAGCTAATGTAGTGCCTCTCACAGGATAGGCACTCAATAAATATTTGATGGATGCATAGATGCACATATATGATGGATGGATGAATGGATATAATGGATAGAGAGATGGATGGATATAATGGATAGAGGGATGGATAGATATAATGGATAGATAAGTGGATCTAACAGATGTATATAATGGCTACATGCATAGATGGATGAATGGATAAATATGATGGATGGATGAGAGGATGGATATAATGCATGCATAGATGAATGGATGGATGGATGGATGGATATCACGGACACAAGCGTAGATGGATGGATGAATATGATGGACGAATGGATGGATATAACAGATGGATACATGCATGGATAGATGGATTGATGTTTGAAAGGAGACAGAAAAGAAACGGTAGTTGTGTGCATAGTTTCCATCTGGTTCAATATCCCTTTCTGCTAAATTTACAAACAAGAGAATGAGATCCCATCACTCCCTAATTTATCTGTTTTGGAAATCTGTGTTTTCATTTATCAGGATGACAAATGCAAAGAAAGATCCTTCTTATAAGCCTTCAGCACATTATTGGAGGAGGATTATTCCCTGAAGGATATATAGGGCTATGTCAGAACAGAGGATATCCTCCCGGCTTAGTCACATCCATACCAGTTCCCACCATGTGGTCACCCAATGCCAGTATCCCTCTCCCCTCAAGTCCAACTCCACCTAACACCTACTCCAGGCAAGAGGGGTCAGGGGCCAGGGGGAGGAAGGGGAAGCCAGGCAAAAGCAGAACAGAGTGAATGAATGGATGGAAATAAGGGATGCATGGATGGGTGGATAGATGGATGGATGAATATAATGCATGAATGGATGGACGTAATGGATTGGTGAATGGACGGATATCTATCCAGGCCAAGATGGCCAAGGAGAACCAAATACAGAGTGTGGGCGTTTGGGATGGAGGTCAGTAGGGATCAGAGAGAAGAGGCTGAGGAGCAGAGAGAAGGATTTATCATCTCTGGAAACATGGAGAATGAAAATAGCTCTCAAAGAACAAGGGAGCAGAAACAACATGGACTAAGCAATAGAGAAAGGTCATTCCCTGTTCCATCACCCCAATGGCTCCCTACCACCCACCAGATAAAGTCTGCACTCCCTAGTTGGGAATTTGCCTCCAAGGCATGCAGAATCCCCCTCCCTAAACAAGCCCTAGGTACAGCCAAGGGGGCCTCCTTACTCTCTCACCCCAACCCAATATGGGCCTCCAGATGCTTCCCCAGGTCCTCTCCCACAGATTATCCAAACCACCCTAATCTCTGGAAGCCCTGCTCCAGGCCCTCCTCCTCCAGGCAGGCTACCCTGACTTCACCCTCCTCTGATCACCATTTGAGAACAATTACTTAATCTGTTCCAAGCCAGGCTCCATGCCTGACACAGGAATACAGGGATGAATTAGGCAGCTCCTGCCTGGTGGTATTCACAATTCCGTTTGGAAAAAATATCATTACCTGGTATCATATATTGTCATTCTTCTACCACTATAAACTGTTACTACTAATAACAAAACCTGCATTGAGCACTTAACCATCTGTCAGGAATGGTTTCTAAGGGCTTTATCATGTATTAATTCAGTTGACCTTCCCGACAATACCAGGAAGGAGGAACTATGGCTGTACCCATTTTGCAAACGAGAAACTGAGACACAGAGAAGGTACTCTGTCTGGTTTTCTGACTAGAATGTGAGCTTCCTGAGGGCCGTCCCCAGGTTTTTTCCTTCTCACCATCTCCCATGTGGCCTCCAGGTAAAGGATACTTAGCATTGACCCTCTGGGCTCTGCCCTGTTTCACACACTCTGGGCTTGATATGCCCACTTCTGTGGCCTGGGATGAAGATGTGCTGCCTGGCTGGTGGGAACATATGCACACAGGGAGAAGGGCCCACGCAGAGGGCAGAAGGAGACAGGGCTCCAGGGTGGGGTGTGAAGAGAGATGGCCTCAGTGTTTCCCTCCAGCTTCTCTCTTCCCCACCTGTCCCCGAGGCCCAGCTCTGGCATTTCACAATCTCGTGGTCACTGCAGAATGCCCTGTCCCTTTGCTAAGAGGGCTGAGGTGGCACCGAAGGAAGGAGCCAGGCTTCATGCCCGGGACAGAGAGGGGCACGGGGTGTGGGGGAGTGGAAAAGAGAGGGCCCTTCAGCCCCACCCAGCCCCAAGGGGCCAGAGCTCTTGGAGTGAGTAAGTTGAGGAAAGTGAAAACAAGGCAAGCTGAGCAGTGGCGTGTGCCCGTAGTCCCAACTACTCGGGAGGCTGAGGTGGGAGGATCACTTGTGCCCAAGAGTTCAAGACCAGCCTGGTCAACATAGGGAGACCCCCTGCCATCTCAAAACAAAACCAAAAATGGGCAGACTCTACAAGGGTCATGACTGGGTACCCTCACCTTGGCCTGGGAGGCATGGGCACCCCAAGGCAGAGAGAGGACCCTCACAGCTTAGAGCTGGGCTGCCGCCTTGGCAGCCTCACCTGGCATCAGAGGCTCCTTTGGGCTAGGAAACCTGAGGAAGTGGGTGGCTCAGGCCAAACCCTCAGAATAGAAGCATTGAGAGGCCTCACATGGGGCTCTAGGTCAGTGAATGGGGCTTCCCAGCCAGCCCATGGAGCTCAGGAGCAGGGGTACAGGCCCCAGCCCTGGCCACATCTCACCTCTACGTTCCTATCCCCTCCCAGAAGGCACAGGGGCTATATAGTGCAGGCAGAGCAGGGAAACTGAGGCACAGAGCCTGCTCTCCAGCTCTGGAGACCTGTTCTCCCTGCCCAGCCACTAGCACCATCCTTGACAGTCAACCACCATGCTTCTTGAAAGCACACAGGGACCCCAGACCCTATCGCTGCAGGGTCCTCTTCCACCCTGGGGACACATATTTTCCAGAAAGAGGCCTGCCTTGCTCCCAAAGTTGGGCTGTAGAAAGAAGGCACCCTGCCTTTTCCTGAGCCCTGGCACAGGGCTGAGTGAGCAGCGGCAAGTGGCTCAGGCCCAGTTCTGGGCACCAACCCCAGCTCTGCCACTTACTAGCTGGCAGGCCTTGGGCAAGTTAATGAAGCCTCCCAGTGCCTCAGTTTCCCCTCTATGCATAGGGTAGGCCTCCCTGCTGTGTCTCTCACAGTGGATGGTTTCTCGACTATCCAAATGGTCCTGGCCCCTCACCTAGGACTCTCGCCTCTAATCACCAGTCCTCCCTCTTCCTCCTCACCAGGGGCCCAAGGGCTCAGGTCCTGGCAGGGGGTGCTGAGGAGCTGACGGAGCCACTGCTATTGATAGAGCCAGTGCCAGGCCCTCGGCGGGCACGGGGCCCAGGCACACAATGGGGCTGTGTGCACCCAGCGTTACCCTGGAGCGGAGCTGGGCAGGCCGGCATCTGGGGTCCGGCCAAGAATTCATGTCCCTGGAGAAAGCCTCCCCACCCCCTCCGAAGCAGCCCAGCCCTGTCCAGGGGTGGGTAAGCACCACCCACTCCCCCACTGAGCCAGGGGAGGGGAATGGGAATGTGCCCTGGTGGCAGGCACTGGGGAATGGGGACTCCTGAGTCTAGCCGATGGCCGGACGGCTCACTTGTGAGGCATCTGGGATCCATTACGTAATCTGAGGTTGCAGCTTCCCCTGTGGCCAGAGGAAGGGAGCTGTGTGCAGGGGCCAGGAGAAGGAGCAAGAGAAGTCTGGCTGCAACCCCTGTTCCACACAGAGGGCCTCACTCCTCCCTTCCCAGCCTGCCTGGGCCCTGGGCTCCCCACAGGTTTTCCGAGGCACCCAGGACTTCTGGCCACCCATCCTGCACCAGGGTACCAGGTACTGGGGAGAGGAGCCGGCTCACTCCCCAGGGGAATGAGTCACCAGCTGGCTGCAGCCAGGATGGCGGGGCAGACAGTGGACAGGTGGGGCTGTCTTCTCCCCTCCCCGGCAGGTCTTCTCAAGCTGGAAAACCACTTGGCTGGTACCGGTGCTGACCACAGCATCCCAGCCCTGGCCTTGGCAGGCCACTTCCTCTGGCACAGGGATTGCCTGGCCCCAGGATTCAGGAGGCTTGATGGCCTCCTGGTCCCCACACTGACTCCTATAGCTGCAGGCGTGGGCAGCCCACCCCTCTGAAATGCCTCTGAGAGGGGTGTCAGACTGCAGGTGAAGGCAGCCACTTACCCCAAGCAAGACACAGAGTCTGAGGCAAGGGAGGAGGGAGAACTCGGGCACCTGGTGGGTACTGGGGACAGGGAGGAAGCCAGGCCACCTTATACCTGAGGTTGGGGCCAAAATGGGGAAGGTCCCTTTGTATGAATCACTTTCCATTCTCCTCAGAGCCAGGAAGCGCCCGGCAACAGGAGCCAACTGCCCTTGCCCCCTCGCCGGCTAGATGCTGCGTTCACGCACCCCTTCACACAGTCACAGCAACACAAATGTGTGCTTCTATGGCTGCCACCCACACTCCCCAAAGATCACACACAAAAGTTGCGGTGGCAGCCCCAGCCCAGCAGACACAGTTGGATGGCTGCCCATCCCCTGACACCCACAGGCACCCCCAGCCCGAGCAACAGCGGGCCACACCACATCCTGTAGGCCCCAACAGTGCCATGTCTCGGAGCACTTGGCCCTGAGGGGCCCTGCCTGGTCAGAGGAGAGGACCTTTCCCAGCTAGGACCACTTCCCCGAGTCCTTCATGCCCACACACGCACACACATATGCGGGGAGCTTCTACCACCCTCACCCCACCCTGAGAAATCATCCCCAGGCCCTGGGAACAGAGGCTGTGGGAGCCGGAAGGACCTTCTGAAGCCGAGCCCATCCCCTCATTTTACAGGTGCACAAACAGACCCAGACTGGGGGAGTGTCTCTGCTCAAGATTAGGAACAAGGCTGAGCCTGGAATCCAGCCCTGGGGTAGGTCATGGTGAGTCAGAGCAGAGCCGGGGAAGGGGGACAGCTAGAAGGGAGAGAAGGGCAGTGGGGGAAGAGCTGCCACCATGTCAGGGGTACCACTTTGCTGGCACCATTTCATTCCTGCATTTCAAGCATTTCTTGAGCCCCTCCTACATGCCGGCGCTGTGGCAGGGGCCTTTCTGCCCAATACCACCACTCCCTCCTGTGAGCCCCCACCGATAGGATGGACCACTGTCTTCAGGGCTCCCCCATCCCGGGGTGCATCGGAGCCGAGGCGGCGCTCAAAGCTCTAGCCCAGAGCAGCAGTCCGGGAAGCGGCCCCCTCTGTGCCTCCACACACTGGGGGTGCCCAGTGCCCACAGCACACCAGAGCCCCGGCCGGGGTCAGCACCCCTCCCGGAGTCCATGCCGGTCGGGGGGCACAGGATGTCAGATGACAAGGAGCCTGGGAAGTCACCCGCCAGAGAGTCCCAGGCTGATTTTAGCAGAAGAAACCTGTTTTCAGAAAAAATTTGCCTGGAACCTCGATGTATAAAACATGAGAATGAAGCAGCTCCCGTGAGGCACGAGGAGGCAGCGTGAGGACCAAGAAGGCATCTGCAGGGGGCGGGGGGGCCAGACCACCTGCCCCCAACTGGAGGCCTCTACCGCACTCCCAGACAGTCCCTGGGCACCTTCAGGGCTGCTGAGGAAGAGTGTGAAACCACAGTTCTCTCTGGCCTCTTCACCTTACAGAAGCCCCGAGGAAGCAGGTAGGGGTACGGATCCCACAGCTCAGGGAGAGCCGGGACCACCGTCCCTGCGCCTCCAACTTTAGGCCAAGCTGTTCTCCACGACTCCCAAGGCAATGGGACCCCGTCACTCACGTGGGAAAGGACACAGCGACACCCTCTCCCAAAACAATCCCGTGGATTCAGGTCCCATCGTGCACCCTGCACTGGGCACGTGCTCCACGTACATCATGCCCTGGGCCCAGGTCAGGGGTGGGGAACCTGCGGACTTAAGGCCACATGTGCCTTCTAGGTCCTTAAGCGCGGCCTTTTGACTGAATCCAAATTTTACAGAACAAATCTTTTTATTTTTATTAATACATTTTTGTTCATCTTTTATATTTTTAATACTTTATTTTTTAAATGAACATACTTAAAATACCAAGTTATAAAATAAGTTTCAACAAAATAATCTTCCCAGACTGACTGGCACAATTAGATCATTAGTTTGCCATAAGGGCTAAATTGATGGCTGCTACGCTCATGATTTAGTTCTAACTTCCCCCACCTGACTGGCGTCACTACTGCACGAGGCTGGCTGGCGAGCGTTTATGGGGATCGAGCACACCAGTCTGTTATCAGCTTTTGACAACGGTGCACTGTGTTTCTGTTTGAAGTGAATTTGTGAATAGTTGCACAGCTCAATGATATTTTTTAATTCTGTCTGCTTAACAGCCCATCATGTCAAAGAAGACCAAGAGAATGCTGAAGGAAGAAAACAGTTTTTTTTTTTTTAATGAGGATTGAGAATTGCAATATTATCTTGTTTCTGCTAAGGATAAGATGATTTGCTTGCTTTGTGTTACCGCAACATCAACATTACAGAAATGCAATGCTTATCAGCATTATGTACTAACACTCATAAGGACCACAGATATTTTAAATTAGAGTGAGAGGCACAAAAGGGTGTATTGCAGAAATTAAAAGATGAAAAGCAATGGCAATTCTTTCAAGCAGCAATAAGACCTGGAAATAATGCCACTGAGGAAACTTATAAAGTAGCTTATATACTCAGGAGAAAAGAGAAGCCATTCAGTGATGTAGAAATTGTGAAAGAATGCATCATCAAAGTTGTAGGATGCTTAGACCCCCAATACATTTCAAAGTACGAACAACTGCCTCTTTCAAGGAGAACCATAACTGATTGGCAGCATGAATTAGCCTTCAACTTAACAGAACAGCTTCATGCAATACTTCAAAAGGAAAATATATATTATTCAATCACTTTGGATGAATTAACTGATACTACTGACTTGGCACAGGTTTTATATACTGATTCGGGTCATAATAGAAGATTTTTCTTTGCTATGAAGAGTTACTCGCTTTGGGTACTCTTGTGAACAGCACACGGGGCATAGATATCTTCGACCACTTTCAAGATAAATGTCATGCAGTTGGACTGAATTTGGTAAATTCAGTAAGTATGTACAGATGGTGTACCTTCCATGACAGGAAAACATGAAGGGTTTATTGCACAGATTAAAAAAAAAGTATTAACAGATCCAGATGCTCTCATTTATTTTCATTGTATCTTGTATCAGCAAAATCTATGTGCCAAAGCTACTATTTTGAGGGACACTTTGCAACAAGTTATAAGTATTGTTAAGTGTTTTTGTGCAAATGCAACACAGCATCATCAGTTTTATAACATGCTGAAGTTGAACAATGAGGTATTCAGTGTGGATTTTCTGTATCATTCTAAAGTGTGTTGGCTATCGCAGGGACAGGTGTTAGTCAAAATTTTATCTCTGCAAAAACAGATAGTTAAACTTTATGAAGAACAGAATCAGCAATGTGAATTATTGAAACAAGATTTCTGCAGGAAAGCAGCATTTCTGTGTGATATCATGTCAAATCAAAACAATTTAAATATGTCTTTGCGAGGTAAAACTAAGTCTATATATGACATGTGGCAGAAATTCCAAACATTTCAAAAAAAACTATCTTTTTTCAAAATATTTCTTCAAAAGGAAATTTTGGGTGAACATTTTCCCCAGTTAGCAAAGGTCACCGACGAGCAGGATGACATATGCAAATCATCTGAAGAACATGCAGCTGTTATAGACCTATTAATCAGAGAATACAATGAAAGGTTCACTGACTTTGGGAATCATGACATCACACTCAGATTAGCATTTCAGCCTCACCTCGTTGATATCACCAAGGCACCTAAAGAACTACAGATGGAATTGATTGAGCTCTCAGTAGATGACATTTTAAAGTCATTGTTTGATGCTAAGAAAGATCCAATTGAAATACAGAAAAATGCAGTAGAACACCCATGCCTTTGGCAACATGCCTGAAAAATGGTTTTTTGCTTTTCAACCACTTAATTGCTGTGAATGAATCTATGTACTCCTACCTAACCCGAATTAAGATGCCCTTAAGGTCACAAATGACTGACATCCATCTAGAGCAGCAGTCCCCAACCTTTTCAACACCAGGGACAAGTTTCACGGAGACAATTTTTCCATGGACGGGGGTTGGGGGAGGCTGAGCTCAGGCGGTGATGCCAGTGATGGGCTGTAAGTACAGATGAAGCTTCACTTGCTGTCCTGCCGCTCACCTCCTGCTATGTGGCCCAGTTCCTAGTAGTTTGTTTCATGGAAGACAGTTTTTCCATGGATCAGGAGCAGGGGTGGGGGGTAATGCGGAGCTCAGGCGGTGATGTGCGGCCCAGTTCCTAACAGCCCATGGACAGGTACTGGGCCATATCCCAGGGACTGGGGACCACTGATCTAGAGGATCGACTGAAACTGCAGACCTCCAAGCTGCAAACAGATATTCAAATACCTTCCAACAAAAAGCAGACACAACTGCTTTAAAGTTAAGTAAACTTTTAATGTCATTAAATGTCATTTAATGTCATTAAAACTTTTAAAAGTCATTAAAAGTTAACTTTAAAATTAACAGTTTTCATTTTTTGAAATTATTAAGTACATAAGTAGTTAGATTTTTACAAAATAATGTACACTTTTAAGTACATCCAATTGAAGTTTCTTGAAGGCACCCTTATTTGATTACAGCTAAATTAACATGGCCTTCCACCATGAAAAGGAAAAGGTTCCCCACCCCTGGCCTAGGTATTACAATCTCTGTCTTGTACAAAAAGAAACGGGTGTTCAGAAAGTCGAAGTGACTCACCACCCAAGGTCACCCAACCTGTGAGTGGCAAAGCCGAGATTCCAACCCACCTGTGCACTATTGACCCCCTGCTGCAGCCTTGCAGAAAATGCCACCATGGTGATGATGCCTGGGTATAAGTGCCCCCTCTGAGCCCCACTGCAAGCTTCATCTCACCCAGAAAAAAGCTGAGAAGCCTCTTACCCAACTCACCCCAACAGGATGTCACATACAGAGCTGCTGCTCATTAATAATAACAATACAACTGTACTGATACCCACACCCCTTTATCATATAGCACTTTCTATTTAGGCATTTCATACATTGTTTCCTTACTTAATCTCCACAACACTACACTCCCATCCCTATCTCACAGATGAGGAAACTGAGGCACAGAGAGGTTGATGAGTTGCCCAAGTTCACGCAGCTAGGAAGTAGTAAAGCCAGGACTCAACCCCAGGCAGTCTGGCTGCAGAGCCTGTACATCCAACCACTGTGCTACACTCCCTCCCTATAACATCTGCGGGCTCCTCCTTTGGTGGTGGCTGTCACAAGTGCCCAGCTTGGGGCTTGCCTCCTGCCTCTGAAGCCGCTGTCTGCAGGGGTCAGAGGTCAACTGGACCCCAAGGGTTGGACGCAAGAAAGCCTATCTGATAAACACCTTCAGCCTCTGCTCTCCAGCTATACGGTAACACCATCGCACACAGGAGCTAGAGCTGGAAGGATGAGGAGGGCAATCAATGCATAAGCATGAATAGGACACCTACTGCGTGCCCATCTTCAAGTTTCCTAGGTGCAGGAAATAGAATATTCTGTCCTTGCTCTGCAGCCAGAAGCTCCAGTCCTCAGAAATGCCCAAAGGGGTCGCCCCTGCCAACCCCCCTCCTTCAGTACTGGCTGCACCAGATGTTGGCAACACTTAGACACAGGGCTAAAAATAGACACTATAATGAGTCAGTGCTAAGAATAACTTGGGCAAACAGACCTCCGGGAGAGGAGACTCTCTATCAGGGAGATAGAGACAGCCCTGGCCTGTCACTTGGAGGCCCCCACCGTCAGCAGGGGGCCTGGAGTATTTCTACTCTAACTGCTGTGTCCCTCGGCATGCCCACCTGCGCTCCCGCCACAAGCCAGGTGGGCAGCCTCCCTCCGTGAAGGCAGGCGGGTATCAGAGGGGTGGGCAGAGCTGGCGGGGACTCCCTGCTCAAGGCAGAGTGAACTGAGGCACCAAGATGCTTTGACTTTCTTTCCCCACTCTAACACCAATCTCCAGCTGGAAACTAGGAAAATCGGGTCCCCAACTCGAAAATCATGCCTCATCTCATGTCTCACCTGTGAAATGGGTCCCTAGAGTCAGCCAGACCGACCTCAGGGGTGGACAGGGGAACTGAAACCAGAGGGGGGTGGCGATATACTAAAGGGTGGACATCAAATGTCGGGGGGTCGGGACTTAGGAGTCCTAACCATGCTGGATCCCATGTTAGATTTCCATGTCCTCGTTGCCCACAGAAATGATAAAAATTGTTAGACCCATGGACATCTGTACATGGATTAAAAATTAATATAGGCCGGGCGCGGTGGCTCACACCTGTAATCCTAGCACTCTGGGAGGCCGAGGCGGGCGGATTGTTTGAGCTCAGGAGTTCGAAACCAGCCTGAGCAAGAGCGAGACCCCGTCTCTACTAAAAATAGAAAGAAATTAATCGGACAGCTAAAACTATACAGAAAAAATTAGCCGGGCATGGTGGTGCATGCCTGTAGTCCCAGCTCCTCGAGAGGCTGAGGCAGGAGGATCGCTTGAGCCCAGGAGTTTGAGGTTGCTGTGAGCTAGGCTGATGCCACGGCACTCTAGCCCGGGCAAAACAGTGAGGCTCTGTCTCAAAAAAAAAAAAAAAAAAAAAAAAAAATTAATACAGCACATTCACATATAATAGCAGAGCTGAACTTCTCAACAACTCCAGACGACAGACAAGATGATGAGTTTCATCACACAGTTGTGGAGACTGAGGCTCAGAAAAAGGAACTGACTTCCTAGGGGCCCTGCAGCTGGGATGAAGCCTCATCGCCATCCAGCGCCTGGGGAGACTCCCAGGAGCCATACACCGGGCACAGCTCCGTCTCAGCCATGCCCAGCGGGAATAGGACACCCTGTGACGCTGGAAGCCAGAGGGAGGGGGCCAGAAAAAGGCGAGGAGCACTCAGGAAGGGAGCAGCACTGCACACAGCATTCCTCTGACAAGAACAAAACAAGGAGGAAAAGGAGGAGGTGTCCAGGCAGAGCACTGGTTATGGAGTCTAGTCCCTGCTCTGTCACAGAGAACTGTTTGACCTGGGAAACCTTTTCCTAGGCTTCACTCTAGTTCTGTTTCTCCCTCTGGAAAATGAGGCTTTAACCACCAGGTCTTTGAGATACCCTGGGGTAGTGGTCCCCAACCTTTTTGGCACCAGGGACAGGTTTCATGGAAGATAATTTTTCTACGGATTGGGGGGCAGGTGTGGGGGGAGGGGGAGCTCAGACGGTGATGCCCTGTTTTCCTAAGAGGCCACAGACCAGTACTGGGCCACGACCTGATGGTTGGGAAACACAGCCCTGGGGTATATCATGACCATACATTGGAGATGCCCAGTGAATATCAGCATATCGAAGGTTCTGACAAGTCCTGCAGCAAAGAAACTCATTTTGTTTTTTTATAGTTGTATATGTTTACAGGGTACAAAGTGATGTTATAACTTAAGAATACCATGTGGAATAATTAAATTAAGCCAATTAACATATCTATTACCTCAAATATTTATCATTTTTGGTGGAGCAAACATTTAAAATTTACTTAGTAATTTTATAAGGTACAAAACATTATTATTTACTATATTCACCATGCTGTGCAACAGCCCTCAAAAACAAAAACGAAACCAACCTACTCCTCCTGTCTCATTCGGGCTTTGGACCCTTTGACCATCCTCTCCCCAGTCCCTCACCCATGTTTTGCTTTCTGCTTTCTTTGACTCCCTCTCTCTCATGCCTGCTTGACCGCCAACCCTTCCACAGAAAACATCCTGGGAAAACCTGGAGCAGATCTGGGATTAGCAGCTGAAACGCCTGCAGGGATCCACGGAAACGCGAAGGCTTGAAGCCTGCCACTCCAAGCGCAGAGACCTGCAGTCAGCCCCGACCCCTGAAAGATTCCCAGCAGCTCTCGGGGTTCCAGTAGCCCAGCACTTCTGTTTTCCGAAGGCCTCCCTCAGGACCTGCCCGGGGCCCTCACCAACCCTACTGAAAGGGGCAAAGGAGATGTCAGCACCCTGTGTCACACAACTGAGCACACGGGGACCCCTGAGACCAGAAAACTGGCCAAGGGTCACACAGCAAACTATTGCTATGGGTGGGAGAGATCACGAAGTGGGTCCCTTTACTGGGCCCTGATGGTGTACTAAGCCCTTTACAGTCACCATGTCACAGCAACCCTTTGAGGAAGGCACAGAGGAAGAAACTAATTGTCAGAGAGATTTAGTCACTGTCCAAGGGCCCTCTGCTAGTGAGAGGTACCACCCAGAGCGGAACCCTGGCAGCCTGAATCCAGAACTCATACCCTCAGCCCAGCGCTGCCACTCACTAGCTAGGTAACCCTGGGTAAGAGACTGAAACTCTGGGCCTCAGTTTCCTTGTTTGTAAAATGGGATAACCCATATTAGGTTATTGTAAGATTAAATTTGCAAATATACAAAAGCACTTAGCACAGTGCCTGGCACATGGTAGGCACTCAATATACGTGACCTATCATTAGACACCACATTCTACTGTGGGAGCTCAAGCCCAAGTCCCTGGGCTCCGTGTTCAACAGGCTGGGAGCCACCCAGAGCTTCCTCGAAATCGCCCCTGCCTATCAGTCCTAGGTTACTGCCCCTCCACCAGGCAACACGGTCCCCAAGCTGGGGCTCCTACGCCGCTGAATGCAGGCTGGGGCTCCGGAGGTGGGGTTCCCAGACCTGGGCCAGGCCTGGGTCTCATTCTCTGAGTCTCCTGCCAGGCCGCCTCTGCTTAGAGCTGGGGTATCCCCAGCCATGGGTCACAGGCCTCTCCCTACCACTCCCCCCACTGCCCTAGGTCACGGGGTGTGGAGGCAGGGGATCTCCAGTCAGGCAGCTGGCATCCTCATGACCTTCGCCAGCCCTCCCAGCCTTAGGGACGACAATAACAACCCCCCGGGAGCACTCCACACTTCCTGCAGACACTTCATCCACATCAGGTCAAGGGACAGGCATCACCACTCAGGAGGCTGGCTGCTCATGGCTTAGTATGCCCCCTTTACAGATGGAGAAACTGAGGCCCTGGCTAGGCCATGTGCTTGCCAGGGCAGGGATCCAAATGGTAGAAAGGCTTGTGGCTTCCGGACCAGGGTCAGAGGTAAGAGCCAGGTCGCAGGCAGGCCCACCAGAGCCAGCGAGGGCTGCAGAGGGGAGGAGAAAGCTCAGGAGCTTCCAGGAACCAAGGTAAGAGGAGGAAATGGCTGAGCCATGGGCCCTGGGTCCCACCCACCATCCCTACAGATCCTGCAAGTTGCGGGGGCAAGCATCGGGAAGCCTGAGTCCTCCGCTACCCTTCCCCACTCCAGCCAGGGCATGCAGGCACAGCCCTCGCCCAGTGCCCCCAGACAACCCCTACCCAGCCCTCCGCTCTAGCTAGCATGGGCGGCTCCTGGCAGGGAGCCTCCCGTCTTCCTCAGTGGCTCTCTAGCCTCCAGACTCTAAGCCAGCCGTGCACGCGGGCACTGTCTCCTCCCACCACTCCTACCCAGCACATGGTCATCACCCAGGAAGCCCTCCTTGACCACCTCCCTTCCCCTGCCTCTGCTCCCCACACACGTTAGCCACCTTGCTAAGGACTGGCCCGCCCCCCAGCCAGAATGTTAGGTTTGCAGAGGACAGATACTCTGGCTCCAGCACCGGTGCGGGTGTTGTACTCAGAAAGTGCTCCATAAACACTGCCCAGCGGGGAGAGAATCTCTAAAGCAGCGGTCCCAAAGTTTTTGACCATGACTCACAGAAAAACGTATTTTGTTTGACCCTGGACACACACACACACACACTCACACACACAACAGTGTTCTATAAAACAATACTTAAAGACATGGTTCAATACACTTGCATGTTTTTTATTCTTTTTCATTGAAAAAATGCTTATGGAGATCTACTACACTGGTTTCATGACATTATTATGGCTCAATTAGTGGCCCTGATCCACAGTTCGAAAACATCCCTCCAAAGATATCTGTGTAGCCCAACTCACTGCCTGGTGCATGACCATCTCTGAAACAGGTGCCTAATAACGGCACCCATTTGTCAGACACTGCGGGCCAGGCCTGTGCTAAGCATGGTATCTCATTTCGTCCTCACCATCACCCTAGGAGGCGGGTGATGCTATTACCCCCGTTTTAAATGTGGCCACACAGTAAATGGCTCAGACAGAGCTCAAAGCCAGAGCTGTCTGCATCTGAAGCCATATTCACAACCACTGCACCACACTGCCCACAGGGTAAGTGGTCTTCAGACCCTCTCTATTTTTTTTTTTTTTTTTGAGACAGTATCTCACTCTGTCACCCAGACTGGCATGCAGTGGCATGATCGTAGCTCACTGGAGCCTCAAACTCCTGGGCTCAAGCAATCCTCCTGCCTTAGCCTCCTGAGTAGCTAAGACTATACAGGCACATACCACTACACCTGGCTAATGTCTTTTTTAATATTTTCTGTAGAAATAGGGGTCTCACTATGTTGCCCAGGCTTGTCTCAAACTCCTGGCCTCAAGCAATCATCCCCACCTCAGCCTCCCAAAGTATGAGCCACCGCACCTGGCCAAGCCCGTCTCTTGAGACTACACTGGCAGAAAGCCTCCAAGGAAGTCCACTCCAACCCTTCCCTATATTAACTTAACTCTTTATAGCTGTTGATTACTTAATTGGAGATGGGACAGAGAGAAGACAGGTCTCCCCGGCCAGAGCCCACGGGCTGCAAGGCCTGCCTTCACACCCCTCACGGCCGGCCCTGCTATCTCCTCCTCACCCACCCACCAAATCCAGAGAAGGGGCAGGGTGTGGGGGGGCCCACCTGAGGGCTGGGGGGACAATTCTGCCATCCCTCCTCCACTGACGTCACTACCCTGGAGCAGGTCCCTGGACCCCTCTGCGCCTCCACATCCCCATCTGTAAAATGGGGATGGTAACAGCATCTTCCCCGCAGGGTGACTGTGAGGGTCAGTCAAGCATTTGGCACAGCACCTGACATGGCCTGAGGCCAAGTCAACATGAGCTCTCATTATTATTCCCAGTTCCAACTCAAATCTCCATCGTCAACAATAATCACCAGGAGCCCTGGGTGAGTTTTTGCTGTCTGCACACAAAACACCACGTACAGGTAAAATGTTAACCTGTGCGGAGTGCTTACTTAGTGGGTGCCAGGCTCTGTTCTGAGCACTTCACAAGAGGAAAGTCTTTTAATCCTCAGAATGAACTTACAAGGCGGGCTCTATAATTGTCATCTCCATTTCACAGATGAGGAAACTGAGGCACCCAGAGGCTAAGTAACTTGCCAGGATCACGTAGCTGCAAAGCAGGTAGACACAGAGTACATGCCCCCAGTCCCTAACGTGAATGGGTATTCGCTGTGGCAATGCCCTAAGCACACCACGCCCGTGACCTTCTCACCAGAACCTAGCAACACGCTTTCCGCCACCCTGCGCTCCTCCCTGAGCCTGGGCAGGAGCCTCTCCCTGGCCACCTGCTTCCCCTTCCTCCCCCAATCTGCTCCCAGCCCTGGCCCTACTCAGAGCCTCCCCTACCCCTCCTCAAAAGACGTCCGACACCAATGCAGGCTGAGGGGCCACATCCCCACTCACCCACCTCCCCAAAGACACCACGAATGCACACAAACGCGCACACGCACACGCACACACACACGCTCACCCTCATACCTGGCAGAGGGCAGCCCCCTGGAAGGAGGCCCCCTGGAAGGCTCAGCTCCTCCGGGGGCCGGAGCCCAGGGCCGTGCCCCCACCCCAGCACTGGGCCCAGTTTCCTCATTTCCCCAGCACTGTTTCTCACCCAGCCTCCTGCACCTCAGCCCGAGAGGAAGTTGCACAATCCCCTGGGAGCTGCAAATGTGGCTGAGGATTACTCACAGCACAGGGGACCACAGGCCCGGAAGGCCTCTCACACACACCACAAGCCTACCCAACGCAGACTGCTCCAATCTCACCCACCGGGGCTCCAGGCCACCTATGGTGCCCTTCCGTCCCCCCAGAAGGAGCCTCTCACAGCACCCCCTGCCCAGCCTGGCCTCCGATGGCCCCAGGCACCACGCTGCAGAGACACGGAGAGGCAAGAATTTCACTGGAGTCAGAATCCCCCCAGGTCCAGCGTGGGCCTAACCCCTAACCCAGGCCTCCTGCCAGCCCCTCCCAGGGTTTTAGCCAGAAGCCCCACGGTTCACCATCTTTCTGACTGACCACATACCTGCCACTTTGGCCTTGGGCCTTCCCAGGCCCTCCAGACACCTAGTTTGAAGTCTTCCAGAGCGACCTTGAAATGGCCCCTGAGACCAAGCATCAGCCCGGGAAGCTCTGGGAATTGCCGAGCCCTCACGTAGTTTTCACTTGTGAGAAATGTTCCTGCTGTACATGCGGTTTTAGTGGTTCTGCAGCCCCCAAAGTACTTTCCTAACAGCCTGTCAAGGAGATTTGACAGAGATTTTACTGAGGGCTTTTTCCTGGTGGCTGAGGGATTCTTATCTTTGATAGATAAATACTCCTTGTCAAGAAAGGTCAGTCATCCACATCCCAGGGTGGATGGGTTTACGGGTGTTTCGGGAGCGTGCTGCAGGAAGGAAGAGTGCAGTACGGGGAGGATGAGGCAGGCCGTGGCTTCTGGAAAAGGCAGGCTATGCCAATGAGGTGAGGCAAACCCAGAAAAGGAGGTCAGAGAGGCTCAGGGAGGGCCGACCTAGACTCTGACCCTAAACTGGGCCCTCCCTGGGATAGCAAACTCCAAAAGGACACAAAGAATGAGTAGGAGCCTGGCCTGGGTGTATGGAGCCCCCAGAAATGACCTCTGGCTCCCACCCTGCAGTGCCCTGGACCTCAGTGGGGCCTCAGATAAGGAACATGATAAATACCTCTTATCACCCCCACAACCTTGGACTCCCATCCAGCTAAGGACAAAGTCGGAGATGGTTTTGTCTGGGCCCCAGGCCTCCCAGAGAGCCCCTCATTTCTGCAGCCCTCATCAAAAGGCTGGGGCCCTCAGGGCTATGGGGGAACCACATGAACGAGGACCCAGGCTCGTGGCTGGTCACCTGACGCCTCCAGCTCAGTGGACAGAGAACACAGTCAAGGAAGAAGGGCCAGTGCTGGAAAGCCCTGCCTCCACTGGAACACAACCACCACGGGCCTCTTTGCAGGGCCACTCCCCAAATGCCTGTGTGTGCACCATCTCCCGCTCCTGATGACAACCCCGTGAAGCGGAGGGACAGCAACCCTTGTTACCCCATTGTTCAGATGATGAGACTGAGGTTCAGCACGCTTACGTGACGTCCCTGAGGCCATGCAGCAAGTTTTCGGCAAATCTCAGTTTCCTGGCTGTTTTTGGATCAGAGTTTCTCGCCCTGGACACCACTGACACCCAGGGCCAGGTAATTATTTGTTGTGGAGGCTGTCCTGTGCATTTTAGGATGTTTAGTAGTATCCCTGGCCAATGTCATTAGACATTGGCAAATGTCTCCTGGGGGGGACAAAATCATCCCCAGTTAAGAACCACTGCCCTAAAAGCACCTAATAAAGATAGGCACCCACCAATTCTAAATTGAAGGGTATACCTGCTGGGGGCTTAGCCCTGGAGTCTCCCCTTCTCCTGCCAGATGTGCCAGGCAGGGTGGCGGGTACTCTGGGGACTCAGTACCCTCTGGGAAAAGGCTGCCCCCACCGCAGGCAGTGCCACTGGGGCGGGGGGAGGTCTCCTCTCAAGATCAAATATTACTCTCCCACTCCCAAGCTATACACCAGCCCCCTTCCTAGCATTCAATATTACAATGGTCTGTCAACTATTATATTTCGATTATACATTCCTATCAATAGAAAATTTCGAGTACCCTCAAGATGTGCTTCTTTCCTCATAAAGCCCTTATATAGACACCAATGCATGAATATATTATGCACGTTAGCAAACATACACAAAAACATCAGTAGATCTATGAAAAACGGAGAATGAAAATGTAATTTACATCATGATGAGACACTGTTACATGCTCACCAGCACAGCAGAAATCACACAGTTTAACAATACCGAATGTTGACAAAGATACGGAGCAACAGGAACTCTATGTGTCACTAGCAAGGAGTAAATTGATATAACCGCTTAACAAAATATTTACTAAAGCTAAAATACGCATTGTACGCCCTGTGCTCTAGCAATTCCACGCCAGGTTATATACTCTCTGAAGAAATTTATGCACCAGTGCACTAGGGAGCTCACACAGGGTATTCATTCTTACTGCCTTGTTGTGAGTAGCCAAAAAAAGGGAAGCAGCACACATGTCCGTGAGTAGCAGATGGATGCTCTACAGCAATGGAAATGGACATACTACAGCTACGCACATGAATGACTCTCACGAATGTACTGCTGGACGGGAAAAACATGACATAAGAACATGTCCAGTGTCATCCATCTGTGTTAAATCAAAGAAAGCAAAACTAAACTCTATTACTAAGGGATGCAGACACCCCTTGAGCTACAGGATAAAAAGAAGCAAGGAGCTGATTACCATAAAAGTCAGGATAGTGGTTACCTCTGGGGCCGGTGGGGGGGACACACAATTTGATTTTGGAGTACAAGCCACATTACATTTATTCATCTGGGTGGTGGTGACCTAGGGGTTCTCTTTTATAATTATTTACTACATCGTACATGTATGTTCATGGTCTTTTCAGCAACTGTGCTGTATTTCACAACATAAAACAGAGAAAAGGATGAGATATAAATAAATAGAAATAAAAGTTCTAATATTTTCTTCTCACACCTGGCTTTGAAAAATATTATAATTAGGTCTAAAGAACTGGGTGACCCTATACTCCACAGGTCTGGAGAATCTGATGTTGCTCGGGGCATCTAGGGAGGGCCCCCTCCCCCCAGCTGGCCAGGCAGCTGGCTGCCCCTCAGCCCACAGGAGCCAGCCACCACAGCCTCTTTCACCTCCCCCCCTGCCCGGCCAAGAATGGGGGCTGCATAGGCTGAGGATCTGCACACCCACCTCCCCCTCCCCTGGGCCGCTCCTGTGGGTCCCTGACAGCAGGACTTGGAGGCTCACTCTGGGGAAGGCGCTGGGGGGTGGGCCTCAGCACCCTCTGAACACATCAAAAGAAGGAGGGGGACAGAAAGGACATAAAGAGGATGGAGAGAAGGGTAGACAGGACAGGAGAGGGAGACACGCGCTCCATGAGGGCCAGTGCTCCAGACGCTGTGGAACTAGATGGGCTGGGGGAGAGGAACAAGAGGGAAGAAAGAAGGTGCTAGAGGTGGGGGAACAGAGGCACTGGCCCCAGGTTTCAGGCCCAAGTCTGGGGGCTCAGCCGCAGGCAGGTCCGATTTAGTACCATATCCCCCCATGGCCCCAGGGCATCCACGTGGCAGGTGGGTGGCTCAGGGCCTCCCTCGTACTCAGCAGCCTCTAGTCCTCCAGGAAGGAAGGACTTGTCCAGAAAGGAAGCCTCCTGGGCCTGCAGAGGTGACCCCCGGTGGGGGGGGCCCAGGGAGCAGTACAGCTGCCCTTTCTGGGGCCCGGATGGTGGGAGGGCTGAGAGCCTAAACTGAGTCCAGGTCTCCGTGCTAGCGAGAGGCTCAAGGAAGCAAAGGGCCAAATACTGCCACGTTTATGTTCATCTAGTACCTAATTCCATGCTATCTCCTATCACTCTGCCTTCCTTTGTCCTCGGCCGTTACCGAGACTCCCTGGCTAGGCCATCAGCTCCTTGAGGGAGAAGCGATGTTCTTGTTCTCACCCACCCGACCTGGCCAGCATAGTGCCACGCAGTGTTCAGTACACACCATTGACTCAGATGGCACTGAAGGCCATGGGTTGCTGGGTCCCTGGGCCTGCGTCCCCACCTCTCAACAACATAGGGCCCCCAGCTCAACAGCTCCAATCAGCCTGAAGCAGAGCCAGCCAGCACCACCCGGGCAGGGCAGCTGAGTGCACCTGGCTAGAGCCGGGAGGGGACAAGAGGTGGCGGGGGGTAGACAGTATAGTGTGTCACCTCCTGGCCACTCCACACCCCTCAGGGACTGTGGGGGACTGGGGCAGGTGCTGTCCCCAAACCAATTATAAACAAGGCAAAGGACAGGCTGTGACTTCCCTTGGCAAACAGGAGAAAACAAACTGGAGCCCCACCCACAGCCCCACTGGTAGAACTGGGGGGAACAAAGCAGAGAGCTCAGGGCCTTGTTGAGCTGTGTGCGATGTCCCTGGGCATTAGATGGTGAAGCTCCTGCAGAGGAGAGACTGTGGGTAAAGTGTTTTTTTGTGTCTTCATTTCTGGGCACATGATGGGGGCTCAATTCACATTCTCTCATTCATTCCACAAAGATGTGCTGAGTATCCACTGTATATGAGGCTCTCTTCTAGGCACTGGGGATATGGCATGGAACAAAACAGACCGAATCCCTGTCGTCAGCGTGCTGATGTGGGCACGTCCCACTCACCTGTTGACTGATTGGCTCAGACTCCAAGCCCCTCCCCGCACGGCTGAAAGGCCTGCCACCATCCCACCTTGCCTCCACCAGGCTCCACCCCAACTCCGTCTGGTTTCCAAGGACAACTCCACCCCCACATCCCCAGGGGCCAGCCCCCAGGCTCTCACGACTTTCTGCTGCCTAAAGACCGAGGACCTCCTAGAAGATGATGAAGACACTATCACCTCCAGCAGGGACCCTCCACCTGTCCTCCCAACATCTCCAGTCTGGCCAAGGAAAGGAAAAGGGAACACCTTCTTTTTGTGTGTGTTTTATCATTTTTACTATTATGAAATATGATTCAAACCATGATCAAATACATGCCAACCATGGGGTGGGAAGGTAAAATAACATGCTAGGCCTTTCAACAGCCTCACATCAACAAAGTGCGGGTCCACTTTGGACACAGCCCCCCTTATTCCAACAATGCTACTTTACCTGCAAGTACCTCCGCAGCAGCTTCAGCCCCTGCCCTGTGTTCCAACTGGCAGAAGACAGTATGGACTCTCAGCTAGTGCTACCCTCATTTGTCCACCTCACCTTGCCTTAATCAACCAGCACGTATTTCTTAAGCACTTGTCCCAGGGAGTGAGACCAAGAACCACAAAGCTGAACAGAGGTCAGTTTAATGGAAGGTGGGGCAGAGGGTGGAGGGAGGGGAGAGGACTGACTGAGGGGGACACCAGAGGGTCTCAGAAGTGATACCTGCCTTCAAAAAAGAGACAGGCCTAAAAGACCCAAAGCAGTCAGGGTAGCTGCAAAGCAATAGGCCTCTAAGACAGTGGTCCTCGAAGTGTGTGTGCTCTGGGACAGGCGGCATCGCATCACCTGATAACTTGTCAGAAACTTAAATTCCAGACCTCGTGGAATTTGCAGACCTATTGAATCAGCAACCCTGGGAGGGGGCCCAGCAATCTGTGTTTTAACAATCCCTCCAGGGGATTCTGATGCATGCTCAAATTTGAGAACCATTGCTCTAGAGAAAAGGCATCGGAATCATCTGGGGAATTTAAAGTAATGATGCTTAGGCACCTCCCCCAGAGATTCAGATGCGACAGTATTTTTTGAGCTCCCCAGGTGATCACAACATCCAGCCAGGCTGCAGTAAGATGGAACAGTGCCCCTGGTATCCTGGAAAGGTGTGCCTTGACAGAGAGGAAGATTTGGGTTATAGGGAGGGAGTAAGGGAGGGCTAGGAGGAGGGAATGGACCCTGGGTTTCTGGATGGAGAGTCTGGCGGAGTTCCCGGACAAATCCCCATAGCATCACATCTTACTTTGGGACCTCTGCTGTATGCATAAGAGCCAACGAGGTGGCCTTCCCCAAAGAAAGCTGGTTAGGAGATGGGGGTAGCCAGACCTCATTTCTTCTCCTCCTTATGCCCACGCTTAAAAGCCAGGAAAGAGCCAATGATGTACTTGCCTGTTGCCTCTGTCCCTCTCAGCTACCCTCTGCTCTCACCCACTGCCCCACCACTCCACAGCAAAGCACTTCCTGTGTGCATGGTAAGTCCCAGACCCTACCCTATCACTAGGATTTCCTCTCAGCCCTCAGTGACATCACAGCCAAGGGGATCCGTATCTCTGGTGCAGAGTGGAGAAGGGGCAGCAGCAGGACAGCAGGGGAGAGCCACAGCTGGGTGTGGGTGGTCAGCGGCCAGGCTAGATGCTACCCATGGAAACCCGAGGGGCGGGGCAGGGGTGGTAGAGATGCTGCAGGCATTGCCAAGGGCCCTCCGCTGTCTTGCTAAGTGAGGAGACCAGGCTGGGTGTGGTACAGCAGGGAGTGGTAGGGATTGGGGCCACTGAGTCTGCAAAGCCCCACATAGAGTGTTACATTAGAGGACATTATGCACATAGGGAGGCCTGTTGCAACCCACAGATCTTTATTCCTTTCCCGAAGCCCTCCATGCCTCTATTTCCTCACTTGCACATGAGAAATAAAGACATAAAGGAGTTATGAGTTAACTACACTCATCATTCTAAGTGCTGCGTGTGCATCATGCGTCAACATACTTAGCCCTCACTGCAGGGCTAAGGTAGGCGCCACAATATGCCTCACTTTTTAGGTGTGGAAACTGAGGCAGACAGGGGGTAAGCAGCTGGCCCAGGCTCATGCAGTATTAAGTGGCAGAGCTGGGACTCTAAGCCAGGTGGCCTGGCCCCAGAGCCCACAGTGTCAACAATCCCCTGACCAGGTTGCACTGGCCCAGTGCTAAATACCTGGTGGCCATGGCTACATCCCAAGAAAAATTGCTCCACCAGGGCCAGCCTTTAGCTAAAGCTCGATTCCGTGGACTCCAGTATCCCCCAAATGCCCCCCACAACCCATACCTGTCCCTCTTGAAGCCTTTCCTGCTCTGGTGCCTTTGGCAAAGATCTGTAGAAGGTTCGCACTGGAGGGGACCCCACCGATGATCTAGGCTCACAGATCTGGAAACTGAGGCTGAGCAAAGCAGGGACCTGTCCCAGCCACACAACCAGTCGAAGACAGAGTAGGGTCTCTCGACCCCCGGCCCAGTGCTCTTACGACCTTCAGTGCTGTCCCCTTCTCACCCAATAGTCCCCATGGCCTTTTCTCCACATGTGACTGAACGAGCACTACCCAAGGCTTCAGTGGAAGCTAATGGTCATGGAGTCCGTGCACAAGGCCAGGCACCCAGAAGGCTGTCGGTAGGGTGCTCCCCTCCCTTCCCGAGCGCCTGAGGTCTCCAAAGAGGCTCAAGAAGCCTTGTCTGAACCCATCTCCTCCCCTGGCCAGTCAAGATAGGTTCGAGTCAGGGTTCCTTTGGTCACTCATGCTGGCAGCTCAGAAGGGAGGCCAGGAGACAGCTGTGGTCCTGGGGCAGAAGTTCCAGCAAGTTCCCACACTACTTAGGGCAGGAAACCCTGAATAGGGAAAACAAGGTCCCCAGGCCACCATACCCCCACCTTTTAAGAGAGAACTCCTGGGAAACCTTGAAGTGATCTTTAGGGATTGAGAACACAGATTCTGGAGTCAAGTGGTCCTGGGTTAGAATCCCAGTCCTGACACCTCCAGGCTGTGTGACTTTAAGCAACTTGCTTAACTTCTCTGAATCAGTATAATGAAAACAATAATTCCTACCTCACTCTAAAGAGTAAATACACAATAAATATTGGCAACTAGTGTATGACAAATTTTATTGTAACGTTCTAGTATAGCATAAAGAGAAAACATATTCTATTAATATATTAATATTATTGTTACACTCTCATACACACACATACACAAGTCATCTATACACATGGACCTAGATACCTGTAATCTCATAACCACACACACAAACTCACATTCATTACACAAACCCCACACTGTCCCCAAGAGCCACATCACATACTCACCATGTACCAGTGCTCCTCCCTTAATCCTCACAACAGCCTGTGAGGTGAGTGTGTTTTTATCTCCCTCCTTTCAGAGGATAGACGCAGTACAGTGTGTATATACACTCGTTGCATCTTGGGATGTGGACGTTTCTGGCAGCTCTGCGTATCCTGAGCTCCCTCCCTCCGATCCGAGGAGGCCAACCGAGTTTCCACAGTCATCTCCAGGGCAGCCCCAGCTGGGCCCCAAGTGCTGACTGCCCTCCATCCCCAGGACAAAGGCCCAACCTGGCTTTAATGACAGCTGTGGTTGGGGAAACCCCTGCTGCTGGCAGAAACCAAGTTGACTTTGAAAAGGAAGAGACAGAAGCCAGGGGGTGTCTGAGCCACTCCCTGTGGGGGCAGGTGCTAAGTAACTCTATAAACTCTGGCTAATGATGCAATTACAGCCATAAACAGAGCCCCAGGAGGGACCAGCGCCAGAAGCCAGACCCTCAAAGGGCAGCCAGGCCTGAGGGGCTACTATTCATCTTGCAGAACCAGGCTGCCGAGGCCGATGCAGTGCATGCGGGCACTGGGCACTGCCACCATCTTGGAACCCTGGATGGGCTCCTGCCTGCCCTGGTCAACCCCTGCCCACCTCTGACTGTGAGTCACCAGGCCATTACCCCTCAAAAGCCCAGCTGGCTCTTTCTGGATCCAGTGCTCACCTGAGATGACCCCTGCACCATCCCCTGTGCCCCCTTCCATGGGACCCATAACCAAGACACTTGGGTCCCCACTCGGCTCCACCTCACAGAGCTGAGTTGAGGACAACATAACACTGCAGCTGGAACAGGCCTTCTAATGTAAGCCCTGCTGGCTCCCCTCCGGGAGCATGGAGTCACCCCAAACAGCTCTGCCCTTCACTTACACCCTCAGATTCCCAGCTCTCCCTGTCCCAGCAACCAGGCGGCTGGCAGAAAGAAGGGAGCCACGAGAGTTGCTAATTTTCATGGGGCTGGGGAAACTGAGGCATGGTAAAAGCATACTGTCAGACTACCAGGCAGGGCTTCCAAAACGACCGGATCCACCGTTCCCCTTCCGCTGCCTTTCCAGGGCGGCCAGTTAACTATTGCTGGCTGTCTCTCCCCAGACTGTGAGCTCCCCGAAGGGAGGGCCTGGGGGCCCAAGAACTGCGTTATGAACTGAGCACATACGCTTCTGGCCCCTAAAGGAAACCAGAGACCAGCCCCCCACCACACCCCCAATTGCCCAAGAGTGCCAGGTCTGGGCCAGTGGAATCTTGGCCAGGGCGGGTGCAGGGGCCTGAGGCCACGTCCCAGAGGTGTCACTGGGGCCTGCCTGCATCGGCCCTGTCCCCTTCCCTGCTCGATTAAGCGCCCCCTAACTTGGGCGAGAGGCGGGTGCAGGGCAGTAGTTCCCCACCGAGCGCCAAGCCCACGAACTGCGCTCAAGTTTAATCGAGAAACTGCGCGCGGAACCGCCTCCAGAACAGAGAGGCGAGAGAACGACGGCTGGAGCTGTCGGGGGTTTGGGCAGGACGGAGGGCCGGCCGGGCAGAGCAGGCGCTGGCGCGGACGGGCCCCGCCCCGGGCGCCCTCCCTTCCTCCCCCGGGGCGCGGGGCTGGGGCGCGCCAGGCGGCTGCGGCACGAACCTGCTCGCGCAGCCCGGAGCAGCTCGGGGCAGGGCAGCCGTGCGTGAAGCCAGAACCCCGCGGGGAGGGGGCCGAGGGCGGGGGCCGAGCCGGCATCTGCCCGCTCCCCTCGAGGCGAGCGTACGCGCCCGGCCCAGTAGCTGATGGGGAACCGCGAGGGGGAACCGCGGGGCAATAACGGCGGGGGGGCGGGACAGCCCGGGGGTGGGCGGCGCGGACAGGGAGTTAGGGGGAAGGGGGCGTGTTTTCCGGGATTCGGGACCGAGACCGGGGGTAGGGGGAAACTCGGGGGTCTGGCGACGGCAGGGAGCTCTGGAGGAAGCAGAAAGCCGGGTGCGCGGAGGGCGCTCTCCGGAGTTGATGTTCCCTGGGATCGTGGAATAGTGCAAGGGGAGAAAAAGACGACCCAGGGACACCAGAGGGACGCGGGCAGGGACGGCTTCTTCAGCAGACCGAGCTGGAGGAAGGGACGGGAAGCGGGGGAGATGGTACTTCCACCCGCCCCGCCAGCAGCCCAGCCCCCGGGGCGTGGCGCCGCTCCGGCCCTCCCACTCCCGGGGACCATCCAGGCTGGGCCTGGCCCGCCGCACTCGGCCCCCGCACACCTCCCCTGCCTCCGACCCCCTCCCCAGCATCACCGCCTCCGCCGCGTCCGGTGGAGAGGGAGCGGGCGCAGGGCTCACGCGTCCCTCAAACTTCTTGCAAGTTCACTCCCACGCCTCCCGCCCCTTCGCCTCCAGCTCCCGGGCCGGGAAGGCCCGTGCCCGCCCCAGCCCCTCCCGCCCGGTTACATAAGGTCGCAGAGAAGCCGCCCCCGGCCCCGGCCTGAAGGGAGGGGTCGCAGGGGCTCCCGGGCTGAGCTCGCGGCGCCGCTGCGGCCACGCGCTGGGCGCCCGGACTGGATGGACCGCGGGGCGGGCGGCGCGCGAGGTCCTCCTCCCTCTCCTGCCGGCATCCCCCACCCGCCTGCCCACCTGTCTCCGGGACCCACGGGACAGCGGTGGGGGACCCGGGGCGGGCGTCCCGGGCCCTCCGCGCGCCCCTTGCCCCTCGGCCCCGCTCACCTCGCTCTGAAGGTCAATCCGTCCGCCGCTCACGCCCCGCGGCTCCGGCAACTTGTCCCAAGTTTGGGTGCCCGGCCTGCGAGCTGCGCCCACCACCCGCTCCCGGTCTCCTCCGGCTCCACACCACCAGGGAGGCCTGCCCCGTCCGCCCTTCCCGCCGCTGTCGGCGCCGCCGCCGCTCCCTGCGTCCCGCCCGCGGCCGGCGCCTCCGCTGTCACCGAGCCCCGCGCCCGGCGCCCGGGCTCCGGCTGTCACTCCGCGCCCACTTCCCTCCGCGCCCGGCAGAGGGCAGCACCCGCCCCATCCCGCCCCCCCTCGCCGGTCTGCCGCGGCGCCCGCTGGGAAGCGTAGTCCTCGCTGTAACCCCGCTAGGCACACCGGGAGTTGTAGTCCCGCTCTGAGGGCCAAGGCCCGCAGGGACTTGCCGTTTGACTGGAACCTTTGTACCACTTCTACCCCTTTCCAAGTTTTCTTTTTCCTCAGTAAGGTCCTGAACTAGGGTTCACTACGATACATCCAGTGGCTTGTCTGACCCTCAAGGAGGGACCTGCAGCAGGCTGTATTTCTGGCGGTCTGGGAAAGATGTAGGGTCCCAGATGGCTGCCATTACCATAGAAACTCCTCTGGTGGCAAACCCCAGCTTCCCTCCTGATTTGGAGCAGGGTGCAGGACCTGGATCTCGCACTTTTATGCCTCCTGCTGAGCATAAGGGGCGAGGCTGGGGTCAGCCTAGTGAAGGACAGGGTAAAAATATGACTGGAATGGAGCTGCCCCTCCACCTTATGGGTTTTCCACTTACATCCCCTTATGAGCGCGAGCTTGCTGGCACGCCCCCACCACCATGTTGCTGGACCTGATCTCCTTTCATGTCACCTTCCCCTGTTGGAAGTTAACAGGGTGCTGAGCCATCGTTCTCTGCTTTCTCCGCCCCCCCCCCCCGCAAGCCATGTCGCCCCAGGTTTCTGGATATATCGCTAGGAGGATCCTAAGAAAGACAAGGATGAAGTCTAGAGGGACAAGACCTCTTGCTGAGTTGGTTAGAGCAAGTGGGCTTGATTTCTGTGTGACTCAAGTAGCTAACCCTCTTGTCCACAGCTGAGGGCTGGCCCTGCTTCAAATACAGGTCCTGGGACATAAGGGTCCAGGTAAAAATACAATCAGCCTAACTTAGCCCCAGCCTTCTGAAGCCCTTCCAGAAATAGTTTCTGGAAGTATTACCCTCACCCCAAAGGATCCCATGGCTTTTACAAGTACACATAGGCATCCAACAGGCATCCTTCTAGTTTCTGAGGAAACTAGTTTCCTCAGAAACTTCTATTCCAAACTAGATCAACAGGTGAGGGGACAGATACCTAGATCTGAGGTGTGTCAGACCACTAATCATACTGCTAGTGGACATGCGTGCGGGTCCTGATGTCCCAGGGGTGGTTCTGATTGTAGTTTGGTAGATGGGTCAGCAGACATTTCAGATTGTTAGAGTAGGGCCCCTTTGCCTATCATAAAGGAAAAGGAATACCCCCACAATGCCACTACCACTGTCTTTCCTCTGGGGGGCGGAGGTATGGACAACTCTAAGCTCTGAGGAGTACAGAGCCCATCCCCAAGCCGTGCCTTAGGCCCATTTCTCTTAGAATCTCAGTGACCCACCAGGAAACCTAGCCACTCAGGGAGAACATGGTCCATCAAAGTGAAATTTGCCCCTGACTCTCATTCTCCCAATACCCTGAGACTAGAAACACCTTACAGGCCACAACTCCCCTCCAAAAACAACAGGCTGGCCAACATAAGAAAGATCTATTTATTGTTAGAGAAAGTCCAGAGTCCAGAAAAGGAAGGCTGAATCCAGAGGGGGGCCACAGAGAGAGAACCCCCCTGCAGGGGCAGGGCCAAGAGGAAGAAGGGAGCCCACGTGTCCAGGCAGCATGTCTAGACGGCAGTGGCAAAGCCCACCCTGTTGTTGCCCATGTCGAAGATGGAATAGTAGAACTTGAGGAAGACATCCCCGAAGATCCACAGGGGCTGGCCGTTCTCAGAGGGCAGGTAGGTGGCCTCGACTCCCACGTCGCAGAATACACCGTTCTGCTCAACACAGAAAGACGGCACTCATTCATTTGCTCACGCATGAGCTGGACACTGCTCAGCCCTGAGCCCTGGGCTAGAGGTATAAATGCAGAAATAAGTGAGCCAAGGTCTCTGCCCTTGAAGGCTCACAGGCCAGCTGAACCACCAGTGGGAGGGATTTCTGGAATAGGTAAATTCAGGCTGTAGTGGTCCTCCACAGGGTCTCCTCTCCCCATGGTGAGAAACTCCTTTTCCCACAGGCCTCCCCCCTGCTACCAGTTTGGAGCAGATCAGCATGGTGGTTAAACCTTGGAGCCAGATGAACTTGGATTCAAACCTCAGCTTCACCCTGACTAGCTGTGTAGCCTTGAGTCAGTTACTTAACCTCCCTGAACCTCCACGTTTTCATTTGTAAAACAGAAATGAGTATCTTTCTAATCAAATGTGACAATTAAGCGGGATAGTGTAGGCAAAGGGCCTCACACAGTGGCTGGCCCCAGTAAGTGCTCAACAAAGAGCCCAGTGCCTCTCCCCATTAATTAATATTAATTGATAATAGATGACACTTTTCTGTTTCATAGCCTTGTTCCAAAGAAGGGTGTTTAGAATCAATGAATGGATAAAATCAGTGTTGCACAGAGTCGGGAAACGGCACAAGGTAAGGAGGCCGAGCATTTCTGGCTCCGCGCCCCTTCCCCCCACCCCCAGTCATGGTGGCTCAGCCTGCAGGGACCAGGACTTACAGTGAGGATGTAGGCGGAGGGTGGCAGAGGGAGCTGCGCACCGTTGATGACGAAGGTGAAGTTGGGCAGGTTCTCGACCTTGTCACAGTTCACGAGATACTGCCAAGAGAAACAGGTTCCCAGGTGCCATATCTCCCACCTGAGAGACCCCACTAACTCCATCACCCGGTCCCTGGGATTCCAGGCCTGAGCCCCAGGCCAAGCCCCAAGCCTGCTTTTGGACTAGAGGATGCAGCTCCAAGGAAAATTCCTGTGTAGACAGGGCCATCATTACACATATGAACTCCTATAGAGTGGGTATAAGGTGGGGAGACCTGAGAATCTCCCCCACCGCACAAACATTTCTCTCGCCTGAATTTTCCCTATGAAAGATTGACTCTCTTCCCTTCCTCTACGAGTGTCCTTTTAAGATACACAGATCTGCAGAAAGAGCACCCCATCGGTCCCCCACAGTCAGTGGGGATGGGTTAATTAGGCAAACTCTTTGCTGGGCTCAGGACTGGGGGCGGGAGGTGGCGCATGGCCCTGCGGCGGTCGGGGAGGCATGGATTAGAGGTTAGCGCTTGTCACTCACTTGCTTAGCCCCACATTCCGGTTACTTTGCTCTTACCCTAAAGCCCAGCCAGTGTTTAATCTGTTTCCTCTGAATGACTGTAGCTCAGAGAAATTCTTGCCTGACAGTAACCTCCCATCCCCACTCAGCACAAGCCTCTGGCCCACCTGAACCTCCAGGCCCCCAACCAGCCCCCAGCGCCAGTCAGCTGAGGTCCCTCCACTTCCAGTTCCTTGGGCAGCCCAGTTCCTTGGGCAGCTGGCACGGAGGCCAAGTCAGGCTATTCTGTGTTCCCAGGAGAAACCATGAGTGCCTCTGGGCTGGCCTCCCCTGGGGAGGGGGACACCCCCACTAGATGCACCTGTCCCTGCTCGTTCTCTCTGGCCCCTGTGGCCTCCACAAGTTCACTCAGGTACTCCTCAGGCACAGTGAGCAGAGCGGTGCCTGTGTCCACGATGGCCTGGCAGCCCTGGGAGCACCAGCTGGTGGCCTGCTGGCCAATGAGGAACCTGCATGGGAGAGATGGGCGGCCTCAGCACCCCACCAGCTCAGGGCGGCTGGGGGTGGGCTCTCCCCACCGCTGAGGGACAGGCAGCTAGCCGCAGAATGAAGCTGTACTTAGGAAAGTAAGGACCCTGCAGAGGGCAATCCAGCTATTGCCCTAATCACACCATACCAGAATCTGTCCAAGGTCACCTCACTGGCCATGGGATCTATTCCTAAAAAGTTTTAAGGAAGGTTCTAAAAACACTGAAAACCAGGGCCACTGATTTGTTGCAAGGATTTTGAGCATGTTACTCACCACACCCCCCACCCCATTTCTAACCTATAAACCATCTATAATGTTTATAGATGGGATTGGACTGCGGGGTCTCTAATGTTTGGGATTCTAGGTCCTGCCCCTCCTTATGTTGTCCCCACGCCACCCGTCTTCTCCAGGGCTTTGACACTCCTGCAGAGAGCAGCTGTGGCTTTCTAGGGCAATCCTCTGCACGGCCCCCCACCACCAGCAGTGCCTGGTTGTGTGTGTGACATGGGGTGCCTTGAAGCCCACTCCAAGGGAGTGCTGCAGCCCAGGGCCCCACCAGACTCACCCCTCAATGCCGATCTGCCAGTAGAGCTTCCGGGTGACGGGCGCCCAGTGGATCTGCCCTGTGTACACGCTGTTGTCCACACCCCCAAAGATGATCACTCCCCCAAGCTCAGTGACCGTCCGCCTTCAGAGACAAAAGCAAGGATAAGTCAGAGAGAGCTGTGGAAAAGAACTTTCCCGCTAAGCAGTCACCTTAGGAGGGAAACAGAGCTCCTTCCCTGGCTTCAGACTGTGGCTCCCCAAGGACAGGGCTGTGTCTCCCCTCAGACTGGGGCTCCCCTCTGGCTGGGCCTCTCAGAATTCCCAGTGTGTCAGGCTCCGGAATGATGCCTGCCTCCAGGGGAGCCCCTCGTTGTTGGGACCCCCACCCCACCCCACACTCCCTCTCCTCTGCCTTCCACTTCATGCCACTAGTGGAACATGTCACCAGGAGCCCCATCCGGGCCCACCCAGCTTGTTAATTTTCTGCTGGGACTGGAGAGAGATAGGGCCTTGGTGGATGGGAGGGAAGGACATTCGGTGTCTTTGCAGAGGCCTCCCCTGGCAGCTGGAGTGTGGGACTGGGCGGAGCTCCTAAAGGTCACATGCAGACAGATTGTGAACCGAGGCAGAGAGTAAGTTAGCAGCATCGGTAACAGGGTGATGTTGTTCAAAGTCATATTCAAGTGATTAAGCCTTAGAGAGTAGATGCGAACTGTCTGGAGAAGGTGGTTGGCTGGAGAAGGTAGCTGGCTGATTCGGAAGAGGAAGAGAGAAGTCAGTCCCAGGTCACTCTCTAAATGACTGCGTTTGCTTGTGTTTGCTGGTAAGAATAACAGCTTGTTAGAAGTCAACGGTGGATCTAGACCAGAAGACTCCAGGACCAGGCTAGAACAATAGATCAAAGAAGATGAAGCAATAGATTACTATACAAAAGAAGTATACAGGTAGAAAACATTTAGTTAGAAGGAAGTGAGCTAACTGGGGCCCCAGCGGGAGGCAAATCCGAGAGGTGCCAAGAACCAGAGCAAAGTTCAGCTGGAAGTGGCAGAGATTCTGTCCAGGCCAAGGCCAAGTGGGCTGGAGATAGACACGGGGGCGGGGCTGGGGAGGACTCAGATGCCCAGGAGGGAAGGCCCTGGAACAGGAGTGGCTGGAACCAGGTGCCTGCTGGGAGGCCTCCAAACCCCAAAGCGCTGAGCCTCAGTGGTCCAGCGCTGCAGGGGAGGGGCTGGGAGGTGACGGTTCCTCACTTGTAGAGGTAGAAGCTGAAGACAGGGTCGGTGAGAATGTTCTGTTGCAGCATTCCCTCGAAGACTGTGGTGGCCCCATTCGTGGACAGGTCAGGGTAGCCCATGCCCAGGATGCCGTCAAACTCTGAGTAGAAAAAAGCCATACCGCGCTCGTAGTCGCTCAGGCCAAACTGCTGGTCGGGGATCTGGATGGTCTGGAACTGGGGGGTTGGGGGGGTGCACACAAAGGAGGGAAGGTGACAAGTCTGACTCCACCTATCTCCCCCAGGCTGGCCAAAGACCCCTCAAAGCTCCCCTCTTCATCCCTTCCTCATTTCTGCCCCTTCCCTTTTTGACAGTCTTGCAGGAGCTACCTCTTCCAGGCAGCCTTCCCTGACTGCTGCAGCACGCCCCCCACGCCCTCGCCCTCTTCTCTGAACTCCCCAGGCTTTAAACTCCTTAAGAAAAAGGACAATGTCTGTCTCCGTCCAGCATGGTGCCCCTGTGCCCAGCATGTGGTGGCCGACAGCGAGTGTTCAAGGAGTCACTGAATAAGCCCCTCTTGTCTTGCCTTCCTGTCCTGCACAGCCAGGCACTAGCACTTCACCATGCTTCAGGGGCTCCGTATAAGTGTCCCTGCCAGCTCACAGCTCACAGCCCTGGCCTCCATTCCCATACCCCAGGTGGGGAAGCGACAGGTGACACCCACTCACAGCCACAGTGTCGTAGGCAAAGAAGCCGCTAAGGCTGCCGCTGCCATACGCCAGGGAGAAGGACTGCCACTTGGTGGAGAAAGTGGAAGACTTGGAGGGGTCGAAGCGAGAATGGTTGGCTGCAGGCAGAGGGAGAGGGTGGAGAGTCAGGCGGGCAAATGAACGCAGGGCTGCCGGCTCTCAGGCCCGTGGGCTCCCACCTCTGCCTCTCACCCAGCCTGGGCCTTAGCAGCCCTGCTCACCGAGTCAGGGGGAGCCAGCCAAGGCTCCTGGTGTTGGAAGGCCCATGATAGCTGGCCAGCCTTGGCCCCAAAGCCCCCCTGACTTACAGAATCTTGGGATGCCCCAGGACCGTGGCCTCCCTGTGGGTTGCATAGAACCCATCTGTGTGTCCCCGGCCCTGGCAGAGCACCTGGCACACAGCGGGGGGCTGAGTGACTAATCACTCAGCAGATGAAGGAGTAATTCCCCCAACCCTCCAGGGCATCCCCAAGTGCCCCAACCTTCACTGTCGAGGGACCCGTTGGGCCAGAGGTGTCAGGACCAAAACCCCAAGGCTTTGGCAGGGACCAGGGCAAAGTGAACACTGCCTGTCTCCCAAAACTACAACAGTCCAGGGACCTCACCCTATATTCTGTCATGTCTCTTAGAGACACTCAGTGAGAACTTAATAGTAGAGTGGAGTGGAATAGAATGTTGTAGAACCGAGTGGGATGGAATGGAGTAGAAATTATTCATGTGACGTGGCATGGCATTGCCCAGAGTTAACAGGATGGGCTAGAGTGGGCTAAATGGAGTGGGGTGGGGTGGAGTGGCACAAATGCAGGGATTCACCTTGGCCGGCAGGGGAGGTAAGGGGCCACCAGCCTCTCCCCTCTGCCATGGGCGTGCCGCGTGACCCTGCACAGTTTCCTGTGATGTCCTGTCCAGCACTGAGCTCCCCCCAGCTATCCCTGCCCTGCCCCGCCCAGCCTGGCACTCACTGCAGGCCACGGTCCGGCAGTAGATAGAGGGCACCCAAAAGTCGGAGGAGCCGGTGTCAAAAAGGATCTTGAATTTCTGGGGTGGAGTTCCAATGGCGACCTCACCGAAGTAGGAAGCCTGTGGGGCCATGGGCAGGCTGTTAGCCCCAGGGGGATCCCGGGGCCCAGGTTTCTCCAAGGGCAAAGCAGTGATGGCACCAGCCCCTGCCCTCCAGCCCACACCATAAGCAGGGGCCCGAGTCTCCCCCCGACACCTGCCCAGAGCCCGTGGACCCTCAGTCTCTGCCCAGGGCAGCTGCAAAGGTGTGTGTGGGGTCCGGGAGCAGACCACGGGCGCAGGTGGAGGGGCAGGGAGAAGGGGTGCGGCTTGCTGCCCAGCCTGGCTCTCAGCCTTTGGGGAGGGTCAGGACTCACGTCCTTGTAGTATAGGGGCTCGTAGCCCACCACGACGACTTGGTTGAAGCGGTACTTGTGAGCAGGGTCGTGCTTGCGGGTCCTCAGTAACTCCTCCAGTAAGCCCTTCTCCTTCATGGTCTCGCGGATGGACTTGTATTTCTTCACGGGCACTCTGCAGAAGGGCCGTGCATCAGGGCAGGCCCCTTCCTCTCCTCCCAGTCTCCCCTCTCTCCCCGTCTCTGCCTGTGCACCTCACTCTCCTGCCACTCTGTCCCCGAGTCTGTTGCTCATGTGTCTCTTTCTCTGTCTCTCCCTGTCTCAGTCTCTGTTTCTATGTCTCTGTCTCTGCATGTGTCTCTCTGTCTCCCTTGGCCTCTCTCTTTCTTCCCCTCCTCTTCTCTTTCTTTCAAAACTCTTCTCAGCACTTGCTCCAAGATTCAGAAAGCCATCACCTCCACCCATGCATGCCCTGACCCTATCTCAAGGTGCCACCCTGTCCCTCCACTCAAATAGCCCATTCATTCCTTCCCAGGAAGGGGAGAGGGACTTCAGGCATTAGCCTTTCCAGGATATGTGCGTTTTTAAGAGAAAGTTTTAGAGATGGCAAAGCTCACCCCAGAGTCCCTTATTATGGTGGCCCCCAGGCACCTGTCACCGGCTGGATGTGACCGAGCATGGAGGGACAGGAACGGAACTAGCTGAGACTCAGGAGACAGGGTCCTAGCACCCCTGCTGCTAACTGTATGGCCTAGGGCTCCTCACTGCTCTTCTCGGGACAGCAGGGACACCGGGGAAGTCGGCCTGGGTGGCCTGGAGCCCAGATCAGCTCCAGAGCTGGAACTTTGGAATCATGGTCTCTGCCCCTCTTCCCATGGGCATAGTCACCCCGTTGGCCCTCCTCCTCCCGGGCCTGCTTGCTGCCATTGCCTGAGTCTCTGGGGTCCAACCAGGCCTTACCCCAGCTCTGGAATTCCTCCTCTTTCCTGTCTTTCCCCTTCTTAGTCCCTACTCCCTCAGGCCCCTGTATTCTCCAGAAATTCCCTGTTAACTCCTTCATACTGAGCCTTTGAAGACTGGTAGTTGCTCCTCGCTAACCACCCCTTTTGCACTTTAAAAGACGTTTCGGAGAGGAGCCAGCTCTTCACCAGGCGGGCGGTCCTCCCCGCCTGACAGCTGTGAGCCATGCCACCTACTGCTCCGTGACTTTTCTCCTGACCCCTCAGGGCATAGAGATATACATTTACTGGCATTTCTGCTTAGATGATTTTGGCCTTAAGAACATTTTTAGAAAGAATTATCTCATCCCTTATCCAGAAAGGATTGTTTCCTGAAGGCAGGGACTGCGCCTCCTCCCTCCTCCGAGTCCTGTCCAACACCAGCAGAAATGTCCCTTCCCTAGCAGAAATTTCAGAGCAGAGATAGGTGGAGCAGCCCCTGGCTGAAAGGCCCCTTGGGGGGCTTTAGGCTCCCACCCAGGCTCCCTGCACCAGCAGCCGGCCCCAGACTCACCTGATCACAGCCGCCTCCAAGAGCTGGAGATAGACCAAGGCCCCCACCATCCACTTCGTCATGCTGATTCCCAGCTGGCCGCGGAGGAAAAGGCACTCCGAGTTCTGCAGCTGCAGAAGAGTGAAGGCCTGAGTGCTCCTTCCTCTTTTATACCCCCAGGGTCTAGCCCAGTCCCTGCCTCCCTGCCCTGGGCAAGCATGACCCCAATCTAGGCTGTACCCTGTGTTTCATGTATCAATCGTTTCTACATGTTTTTCCCTCTCGAGGGTGGCCGCAACAGACTTTTCATCTTATTGACTTCTTAATACAAGCAGTGGAGGCCAGGAAGTGCAAGTGATAACAGAGAACAAAGTTGCTAAAAGATGGAGTGGCAAAGATTACTTCTTGTCCCGAAACCAGAGGTATGATGTGGGCGTTTGGGGACCAGGGCCAGAATAAGGTAAAGCCAGAGTGAGGGGCACAGGCTCTGCAGGCAGGGTTTCTCAACCTCAGTGCTATTGATATTTGGGGACAAAGGATTCTTTGTCGTGGGCCCTGTCCTGTGCACTGTGAAATGTTTAGCAGCATCCCTGGCCTCTACCCACTCAATGCCAGGAGCAGTTCCTCAGTCGTGACAACCAAAAATGTCTCCAGGCGTTGCTACTTGTTCCCTGGGAGGCAGAATTGCTGGGAAGTGCTGGTCTGTAGGTGATGAGCTTGCAGACTCACTCGAGTTCTGACTCCCGGCGCCCTCCAAGCCTGGCTGGTGCAGGGCTCAGCCGCGAGGGAGAGGGTTGTGAAAATGGGGGTGGGGTGGGACTGTGCTGACGGTGGTAGTGATGGCAGTGTGGCGGTGGGGCTGGGAACCAGAGCTGTCTGGGCGGCTTCGGAGGCTTCCAAGGTCGAACAGGACGTTTGGAGAAATTGTCGTCCTAATTCAGCAAGTGCTCAGGACGCGCTCACACAGTAAGCCACACCGGCTTCTGGTCGTGCCTCTCATCCCAGCCTGGAACAGAGGCTGGAGCGGGGGCCTGGGAAGAGGGGACAGGCCTGCCCCTTGCTTCTGTCCTTTGCTGCCTTTTCTCCCACTCCATCGTGCCTCTGTGCCATCTTTAGTTCTCCTAAAATGCCTGCGTACCCCCCATTATCCTCTCCCAAGCCTTGTCTGGCCCCCAAGTCTGACTTACCCTGTTGCTCTAGCCCTCATCTCCTGCTCCCACCCCACCCCTCTTCTTCACCCCCTCCTGCATCTGCCCCAGTCCCCCCACCCCACTTCCCATCTCCGAGCTTCCCATTGCCGAAACACTGCAGCTGGCCCAGCTTGCTCCCCTGGCCCAGGGAAGCTCCCTGTGTTGGGGTGAGTGGAAAAAGTCCCCATGCCAACACTCTCTCTGCCTCCTCGTACCCTGCCCTCAGGGCTCCAAGCAGATGTTTCAAGTCCTCGGGCCCCAGGCAGAAGGCCAGGACCAGACCTGCCAAACACTGATATCATCCAGCCAGGGGGGGATTTTCCACCCTGGCCACTGCCACCCGCTGCTCCGCCAGAGCCCTGGAGCCTCCCCTGTGATGGGGGAGGGGAAGGAGGAACCAGAAGTCCCCAGCCTGACTGTGTCTCTAGGCCAGCTCAGTTCCCATTCCTCCACGCAAGTCCCCAGAGAGACATTGGACCCGGGGGTAGAAGGCAAGGTAGAGAGTGGCTTCCCAGGGATGGCGATTCCAGATTTGGAAGAGCAGGCAAAGGAAAGTTATTGGATCCTTGGAATCTTGCCAAATCCTATGAATGTAGCAGAATCCATGGGATCTCCAAAGTCTCGTGAGGCCCACCCAACTTGCCAGCATGGGCCTCCAGGGACTTTTCCTTATGTGGTAGGGCCCCGGGAGTCTGGAGGCTGCCGGGCTCACCTTCTCAAACCCCAGTCACACCGCAGCCCTTCTGAGCGTCCCTGGCCGGCTACATCGAGCCAGGGCATCCCTGATTGGCTGCCAGGCCCTGGGGAGCCACAGCCCCTGCCTATCCAGCCTGATCTTCTGACAGCTCAGTCAGTCTCCTCAGAGTCCCTGGCAGCCCAAGTCCTCTCCTGCCCCTGGCCTGCTCCTCCCAACCCCATATCTGGAAAGCCCACTTTTCTCCCTTCTCTCTGTCAAATTCTGGCCTCCTTCCAGGCCTCTCCCTCTAGAGCCAGGGATCTGCAGAGCCTGAGGACACCTTAGAAACCATCCAAGGCCACTTTCTGCATGGTGCAGAAGCCCTAGAACACCTGACATGCTGGCTCCTGCCCAAGTTCCTCTTCTACCCCTAAGTGCTTCACACCCAGCTGGTGTCCTCCCCTTGGGACTGGATCTCACCCTGTCTGGGATTGGTCTCCAGTTGCTTCCTGGAGGCATATGTCTTTTCTCCATGGATTAGAAGTTCCTAGAGAGCGGAGACTGAGGCTTGTGCGTCTCTGTGCCTGGCCTGGAGCTCAGGAGACCCTGAGCAGTAGATGGAGCCCATGGGACTGTTCTCAGTGGGATTTAGTTGTGTCTCCCACACCCCGTCATCCCAGTGCTCAGATTTCCACCCCATACCCCAAAGGGCTCTTGTCAAAAACCAGGCCTGAGGTCCCTCATGGTAGTGGTCTCCAGGAAGGGAGCATTTTCTTACCGCTTTCTAGTCTCATCCCCCTGTGGCTAACTAAATAAAATCCAAACTTGTCACCCTACCGTTTAGGACGCTCTCAGTTTGGTCCCTTCCTACATTTCCAACTTATCTTCCGCTAGTAACCTGTGCATACTGTTTGCTTTCTCCCAGGGAGGCCTGTTATTTTCCAACCCCCGTGGCTGTACATGCTGTGCCCTCCATAAGAAATACCCTTCCCAGGCATATCCACCTGCAAAGGCCCCTCATCCTGCAAGAGCCAATACAAATGCCACAAGTCTTTCCCGTCGTGCCCACCTACTCTCAAATTGACCCCTATTGCAGAGGATTTTGCTTTTCTTTTCCATGTGGTATTTATTTCATACTGCCTTATATCCCAGCGACTTGCCCCAAATCCTACAGCTTGTAACTCAAAGAAGAGGTCTTTTCCTGCACATGGCTCCTTAATCAGCACAAACCCGCCTTTTAGAGGTCTACAAAAGTGAAACTGGGAGCTGGGAGTGTCAATAGAAGAGGTAACAACTACATAGCACGTGCACTGCCACCGTTCACTCTTCACCCATGGCAGACATCACGTCACTCCCGCCCACAGTGCTCACACGTGGCCTTAGACTCCTTCCCAATCTAGTGCTCCACGCAGCCATTCTCAGTCATGAAGCGACAATCCCCAAGTCCTTTAATGGAGGGTATTTTTTAAAATTCTGGGTACTATTCCATTGAAAACTCTACACATATATCACTTTTTAAAAATCGAGACAACTTAAAACAATGATTTGCACCCTTCTGAATTATCTTCCAGCTCTTACTGTACACGCTTAGATTTCAACATAGCTGTGATCGATGTGTCAATGCAACTGCTGCTCTTGTCACTTTGGATTACTCACATGTTCGTGCCTTAAGATCGCCACACTCTTCTCACTTTCAGTGGACATACAGAGCTCCTCATCTTGGTAGCTGGGATAACTCGGCCCAGTTCATTTGGGGTGCTTCCAATTTCTCATCCTATCAATAGCACTTGGGCTCACAAACTAAAAATCATCCAAAAGAGTAGAGTAATGAGCTTTCAATTATCAGAGTCATTCGAGTAGAGGCTAAAGAGCCCCTTGTGAGGAAGGCTGGTAGGAGGGTCTCTTGCAGTGCGTGCGAGATTGGGCCAGGGCTCTGAGGTTTCCCCGTATACTCTAACCCTTGAGCTTGTTGCCTCAGCTCTGGGGACACGTACCCTACAAACCTTAGGTCTTCGGCAGCTGTCTGCAAGAATTATTAGTTACAGTTTCAGCTATTATCTTGGCCTTATAGTTTTTTCTTAAATGTTGTATGTGTGTTTTGTACTTACACTATTAGTTCAACCAAACCTCTTGGGGACATACTGGACCTTAGATTTATGCTTTTTAAATTTTATTTATTTATTTACTTATTTAGAGGTGAAGTCTCACTGTATCGTCCGGGCTGGGGTGCAGTAGCTATTCAGAGGCCCAATGGTAGCACGCTGCAGCCTCAAACTCCTGGGCTCAAGCGATCCTCCCGCCTCAGCCTCATGAGTAGCTGGGACCACAGGTGTGCACCACCACGCCCAGCTAGACTTTTTATTTTTATTTTTGTTTTGACGTAATTCTAGGCTTACAGAAAAGCTGCAAGTGTAGTGCAGAGAGTTCCCACATACCTTTCATCCAACAACTCCTAATGTCAGCGTCTTATGTAATAGCCATGGTACAACTATCAAACCCAGGAAATTAACCCTAATGTACTACTATTAATATTATACAGACTTTATTTAAAGTTCCCCGGTTTTCCCACTACTGTCCTTTTTCTGGTCCAGGATCCAGTCCAGGTTCCCACATCGCATTTAGTTTTCATGTCTTTTTAGTCTCTTCCACTCTGTGACACTTCCTCAGTTTGTCTTTGTCTTTTGTGACCTTTCTGCTTTTAAAGGTACTGATCAGTTATTTCGTAGAATGCCCCTCAATTGTGGTTATTCTGATGTTTTCTCACATTCAACTGAGGGCACGCATTTTGGGGAAGGATGCCACAGAGGGGACTTCTCAGTGCACCACATCAGAATGTCCGTGATGTTGATACGTCTTGTCACTGCTAACGTCCCCTTGATCACTTGGTTAAAGGTGAGGTCTAACAGGTTTCTTTATTGAAAAGTTAATATCTTTGCCTTGTAATCAATAAGTATCTTCTGGAGAGATACTTTGAAACTATGCCAGTACCCTGAAACTTTTTCTTTAAATTGGGCCCTGGGCTGGAGGCAGGGAATGAAAAGGAAAAAGGGCCTTTGCGGAATGCTGATGGTATTTTGTTCCTTGATCCGTGCACTGGTTACGTGGGTATGTTCGGTTCCTGATAGGTGCGCCTTTCCATATGCATAATTATGCTTCAGTAAAAAGTTATATAAAATCACATTAACAAGAAGAACAAGAAGGAAGAGGAGGAGAAGGGAGAGAAGAAAGAAGACAGAACACCTGTCCTCAGAGAAGCCCAAAGGCAAAGTGGGGAGGCAGTCCCTGCTCTCAGGTCCCCGCCTACTGGGGAGACTCACAGTCACCCATAATAATGTGGCCACAATGGTAGAGCAGCAGAGGAGAGTTTAGGTGAAATAAGGATGAGCGTCCTTCTTTGCCTAGCCACGTATTCATTAAAATATATTTTAGCACGAATACGGAACAGGTGCATCACACCCAGGATTTCAGACACTCTGGGTTAGGACAAGCCCATCTGCCAGTAACTCTGGGCAACCACAGGTCTCCAGCAGACCTCGCCTGTGTACAGCTGGCTGTTCAGGCCCCCAGGTGACCTTTCCCATGGTCGTGGCATCTTGTTGGCCGTGAAACCGCAGTCAGACTCAGGAGAAGGCAGCTGCAGGGTGACCAGACCCCCACTTCTGGAGCCCACTCTCTGTGTCAACCCAGCAGGCCTGCCCCCCTTGTCACCCTCCTGCTTCTCTCATACCCCCAAGTCCCAGGCTCAGGACAAGACTTCTGGCTAGAGATGGATTGACCATTTAAGGAGTAGAGGAAGAAGCTCCTGGGCACTGGGTCTTCCCACCTGCTGAGACAGAGGCTGGCCACCGGCTCTGGGATCCGGTTCCACTTAGCAAGGCCGTTTCTGACTGTGGCGGCCCCAGCTGCAGAGATGAAAGGGTAGGAGAGGCTCTTTATCCCATCAGAGTGAACTCTTTCATAGTAGTGCCCGGCTCCGTCTGGCTTAGGCCACACTCCTGGTTGGTGATGGCCAAGCCCTGGTGCTATCCCCTTGAGAGGAGGAGAGTGGCCCTCGGGGTGGCCCTCAGGAAAACCAGGACTCAGCAGCCTCCCTCAGCAGGAAGGAAGCTCGATTCTGGCTCACTCCTGCCCTGGCTGGATGCCACTGCCCGCCGTATGTGTCAAAGTCCAGGACTCCGCTGAGGCTGCTGCAGTGAGAGGGGACGGCCCTCCGAGCAGCAGCGGGGCACTCCTTGGGCTGGAAGCGCATGTCCCTGACTGTCAGCAGTGAGGTATGGACATCGGAATCCACTCCTTCCCTCTTGCCTCACTCCCCTGTGAGCCATCTGGTCCCTACGGTGACTGGAACCCCACCTGGACCCTGTGCTTCTCCTAAATGGTGAGGTGGAGGCCATCCTTGCACCTGCGGCTTCTCCTGCCTGGTGCCCTCTGCTTCCGCCTCTGCCTCTTCTAATTCTGATGGTTCTTTCCATCTCGCCTCCTCCATGGAGCCCTCCCTGAATACCCAGCCCTCTGAGGGGCCCCCTCTCGGATTCTACATCGGGTACCCTGCAAACACACAGGCTGCAATGTTTCCTGCTGACCCTCACCTGTGCACCTTACCTTTCTGGAAAGACTGGAAGCTTCAGGGTGGCAAGAATGCTGCCTTTCTGGAGCTTATTGCTGTAGCTCACATTAGGAGGGACTGTTTCTCTCCCAACCCCTAGCACCCACCCATGGCTGGGCCACCCCTCCTGTGGGCTCTAGATGGGCACTCACCACAGGCCAGGCATTCACAGGAGACAGTACCTCCAGGTCCTCCACACTTGTCTCAGAGAGGATCATGAGGTTCTGAGGGGATCCCCACGCTTATCTCCCCATAGCAATACATTTGGGGAGGGAGATTGAGCCACGGAGGGGGATTTGGGTCCCAGGCGCACAGTGATCCCTACGTAGCCTCTTGTCCCCACCCTTCAGCTGCTCCCGTAGGGTATAGCTCTGCCCCTTACAGATGACCTCCCTGCTGTCTTAAGTTGTTAAGGTATATTCCCTCAGACTGGGGCTCCCCGAGGACAGGGCTGTGTCCTCTCAGGACTCAGCTTCGGCTTTGGTGACACAGTAACAAATGAGTCCCCCCTGTGAGAAGGTGGATGGCAGGCAGGTGGGCAGAGCCTGCCCCACTCAGGTCTATATACGGTGACGTGTCACTTAAGGAGGGGATATGTTCTGAGAAATGCATCGTTAGGTAATTTCATCATCCTGCAAACACCAGAGTGTGCTTACAGAAACCTAGATGGCATAGCCTACTACACACCTAGGCTGTATGGGACAGCCTGTTGCTCCTGGGCCACCAGCCTACACAGCATGTTACTGGACCGAATACTGTAGGCAACTGTAACGCCATGTCTGTGCATCCAACCATATCTAAACACAGAAAAGGTACAGTAAAAATATGCTATTGTAACCTTACGAGCCCACCATTGTGTATGGTTGTCTATGGGATCCGTCATGGACTGAAACGTCGTTATGCAGCAGGTGACTGTAGTTGGCCAGAAGCCCGTGGCCAGAGTGCTTGAGATAGTTGCTGGCGGGGTCAGGCTGAGGTTTCTTCAGGAAGTCTGAGAGCAGCCGCTTTTGCCACAGTGACTGCTGCACGGCCTTGCGTTGTTTAGAGGGATGCTGGAAGGCAGTTCAGCTGATCTCACTCTTAGCCCAATTTCTCTTAGGGACTTGATAGGATTGTTGGGGGACAGAGGGCCTGGGAGAGGCCCCCAGGAAAAGCTGCTAGTTAGCGGAGTGCGGGACCCCTAGACCAGGCGAGCTGGGTGGGGCTCAGGAACCATGTGTGAGGCCACACTGTGTACAAGGCGTTGCGAGGCCCACTGGGAGATGAGTGTAACTTCAGAGCCCCCCCCATTCCCCATGTCCAGTCACAGGGGAGCCCCGTGCCCGCTCCCTGCATGCACTCAGCCCCTCACGCACAGGCCTTTCAAACACGCTAGTGGGCTGTGCAGTTGCCTGGTACATCCTGATGAGAATTTCTTTTTTTTAACGCAACTGCCAGAACAGAATCGAGTGAAGTTCAGATAATAAGGCCATGTAGTGCTTTAAGTGTGTCTGTGTGCACACGTGTGTCCTGGCTCCTGATGCTGAAAGGGCCCCAAGCCCACGCAGTCAGGATGTGCACACACACACGAACGTGCGCGTGCAGGCACGTGGTTGCATGGACACACTCGCACCCACCCTCGGGCTGCGCGCGAGCTCCTGCGCCCCCAGAGAGGCATGCGCGTGTGTTTCCGTGGCACAGCCATATCTTCCTGCAAGCAGGGTGCAAAGGGAGGCCTCCCATGTTCCTCTTTCTTCCTCTCTTCCACCCACTGCTTCCTGTATTCCTTGCCCCCTCCCTTTCCTCCGTGCCCTCTTCCTCCTCCCCACTGGAGAGGGCCAGCAGGCTTGCTCAGGCCTTAGCTCCCTCTGTTCTCCCTAATCCCTCACTGAGTGACAGCCCAGGACCTCCTCTCATTGCCATAGCTGCGCCAGGACCAGGGAAAGCAGTTATTTCCCAAAGCAGAGATGAGGACACGTGGTCTGACTTCAGCACAAGACACCTGACCTCAGGCGGGTCCCAGGCTGCCCTGTGCATGCAATCACCCGAGGATCTGCACAGCCTCCCTCCTTACCCCCAAGAGAGAGCGGCTGGCTTGGCAATGGGAGCTGAGAATTTCCAGGGGCTCCCCCATTCTTGACCACTTTCCCCTTTGAGCTCCCAACCCTGTTCCAGAGGGGCCAGGAAGCCATGCTCCTGTGTCCTGTGTCCCCTGAGAGCCTGCAGGCTTGGCGGGGGCAGCAGGAGGCAGCGCCAGTAGGAGAGGCCATGGGGTGGTGCTGTTTGGACCCAGCTGGATGTGGCCCCAGACTGGGTCTCTTTGGGTGGGGGAGTGGGAAGTGCTGGGGTTTGGGAATTGGGTGGCGGAGAGGGTAGAGTCCTGTGTCCAGGCTCAGGCACATCAAAGGCCAGAGCATCTAGTCACCAGGGCCTGGAATAAGGAGCAGGAACAAGGTCTGATCCAAAAGTCCCAAACCAAACACTGATAATGCGCTCGGGAGGCTCCAGGCTCAGCCCTCACCTCTCCTGGCCCATGGCCCCTACTCACACCTCAGATGGAGACGGATGTGGTTACAGCCACAGGCCCCAGAGGCAGGGCTGGCCCCAGCCCAGATCCCAGCCACTCTAGTTGGGGTTCTGGAGAAGTGTGCCTGTGTGTGGCAGTGTGCAGCCTGCCGGCGCTCCCCCTATGCTCAGGGATCCTTGTGTGGGACACCTGGCTCGAGGTGGGGCCCAGGGCCCAGGACAAGGAGCTGGAGAGCCCCTTGGCAGGTGTGGGTAGCCACAGCAACTCTTCCCGACATCCTAACATCGGGAGGGCCTGGCTTTGCATGCACATTGTACAGTGTGGGGAACCTGGTGCAGGGAGGGGGACCCACAGCCTCAGGGGGTCTTCGTGCACCTGCAGTGATGGGGAAGGGGAAGGATCAGAGGTCTGAGATGATCCCCAAAGCCACCCCCAGTGATTCCTGCCTGAAGATTCCCTTTTGCAGATTCTGAGGCTATCTGGGAGTGTCTGGCTCACTGTGGCTATTTCCTGCTTATTCCAGGAACCCTCCCCTGGCCCTTCCCAGACGCCAGAAAGCTGAGGCTGTGATCCTGAGGCTCCAGCAAGATCTCCGCCGGTCTCACCTTTGTCCCTTTGCAGGAGAATATGTCACCATTGCCCAGTGCTGGGCCCGAGGCGCCAACGGCTCCTCCTCCAAGGAGTCTGTCTCACACCAGCTGGGTGCTCTCCGAGCTGACTCCCCCGGACCTGCTCTGGGCAGGAACACGCCCTTCCACCCACAGCCTTCTGCCTCCTGTCCCAAAGCCCCAGGGTGAGATGAGGGCTCAGTATCCAGGCCATGCATGGTCACGGGTCCAGCAGAGAGCAGAGGCCAAATGACAGGCACGGGAGAGGAAGCTGGCGCCTCCGCAGGCCTGGCCTGGCCCCCAGGAGTGTGAAACTGGTGGAGCCTCAGCCTGAGTCACTGGTGCCCTGAGGACCCTGCTCTGCAGCCTCTGGCTCCAGCGATGGGTCATGGTGTCAAGCAGCCTGTCCCCCTGGCTTCTAGCTCAAACCTGTCCCCCCTCCCCCCACATTCCTTTCTCATTTCAGTAAAACTTGGTCTCTTCTTCCAGCCGTGGGGCCCCACACCCCAGAGCCCTCCCTCACCTCTCTGTTCCCTTTTCCCATAATTTCCTTTGCCAATGCCCTGTTGGGTCCACCTCTAGAACGCATCCCAAACCTGTTCAGCTCTCTCCTTTTCCACTGCCACCACCCAGCTCCCAGCCACCATCATCTACATCATAGCAGTAGCCTCCTGCCCTAGTCAGTCTGGGATGTTATAACCAATTATAATACAAAGGCCTGGGGGGCTTAAACAATAAACATTTATTTCTCACAGCTCTGGAGGCTGGGAAGTCTGAGATCAAGGTGCTGGCAGATCCTGTGTCTGATGAGGGCCCTCTTCTCCTTGTATCCTCAGATGGCAGAGAGTGGAGAGCATCTCTTGCAAATTTCTTCATAAGGGCACGAATCCCATTCAGGAGGGCCCCAGCCTTGTGACCTAATCACCCACCACAGGCCCCACTTCCCAATACCATCACATTGGGGGTTAGGATTCCAACATATGAATTTGGGAGGACTCAGACAGTCAGTTCATAACACCTCCCAACATGTCTCCCCACTTCTGCCTCCCTGTCTCCACTCCTTCGTTCCCGTGCAGCAGCCAGAGCCATCCTGTCAAACCTATGTCTGGGTTGGATGCAGTGGCTCACGCCTATAGTCTTAGCACTCTGGGAGGCCAGGGCAGGAGGATTACTTGAGCTCAGGAGTTAGAGGCCAGCCCGAGCAAGAACAAGACCCTGTCTCTACAAAAAATAGAAAAATTAGCCTGGCATGGTGGTGCACATCTGTAGTCCCAGTTGCTCCGGAGGCTGAGGCAGGAGGACCGCTTGAGCCCAGGAGTTTGAGGTTGCAGTGAGCTCTGATGATGCCACTGCACTCTAGCCCAGGTGAGAGAGCAAGACTCTGTCTCAAAAACAACAACAACAAACCAAAACCTAAGTTAGATCTCATCAGCTTACAACCCTCCAATAGCTCCCTATTACTCTTAAAATCAAATCTGCTTGCCTCCCCTGGCCCACAGGTCCTGCCCGTCTTGGAACCTCCCCATACCCCATGCCCAGCCCTCTGCACGAGCCCTCTCCTTCACCCTGTGACTGCCACACTGGCCTTTTTTGATGCTTTTCTTTGCCTCGAACCCATCCAGTACATTCCCCCTACCGGGCCTTTGCATCTGCTGTCCCTCTGCTCAGAACATCCTTCCCTCAGCTGTTCATTTAGCCTTTGTCTGGCAACTCAAATCTCTGCCTCAACGCCAGCTTCCCAGAGAGGTTTCCCTGAGCCGCCCATCCCTGCCACTCAATCGCGTTACTCCTTTTGCAGTTTCTTCAACCTTATTTCTTCCCTGAACTTCACTTGTTAATACTTGTTGATTAATCGTCTCGCTATCCGTGGAATGTAAGTTTGTGAGGGCGGGGCTTTATCTGTCCCCAGCACCCGCACAGTGCCTGGTGCATTAGCAAGTGCTCCACGAGTGTTTGTTGAGTGAGCGGTTGGGTGAGCGGTTGAACACCCGGTCTGAGCCCACGCCTCCCCGCAGTCCACAGCCGGCTCTTGCAGGCCACACACAGGCACGCAGGCCACACGCAGGCCCACAGCCCGCAGAGTGGAGTTGCCTCCACCCTCCCGACCGCCTAATCTAGCTCTTCCCCGCTACCTCCATCGGCTGCTCTAGCCCCCCGCCCAGGTCTTCCCCTCCCACCTGCCCTCCTGCCAGGCTAATTGCTGGGCCCACGCTCCCCCCTCCTTCCCCAAATCCTCCTCATCTTCCTGGTTACTGCTGTGACAGCCATCACAGAGCTAGGCTTAGGCTCTGTGCCAGACACCCACTGGGTGCTTCATGCGCACTTTCTTATTTAACTCATAACAACATTATGAGGTAGGGGGTCATTAGTTCCCCTTAATAGACAAGGAAACAGGTTCAGAGAGGTTGAGTGATCTGCCTGACGCCACCCAGCTATCAAATAGCAGAGGAACGTGTCCCATGATCCTGTCTTGTGTGAGCCTCATTTTCCCAACTAGACCATAAGCTTTGGGGAGTATCCAGATTTTGTATCCTGGACCCACTGTGCCCAACATCTCTTTGTGAAATCAAAGCCACCATACTTGTGTGACTGTACAGGTGTCCCACCCTCACCGCCAGCACCCCATGATACACCGATATGTTCCTCAGGCCGTCAAATCCCAGGCACACAGGAGCTCCCTAGGGAGAGTGGCCAGCACCAGCCCACTAGACCAGACAGACACGGAGCGCCAAAGAACACCTGGTAACTCCTCCCACGCCCCCAGCCTGATGCCCTGTACCCCTTCTGCTCTGCTGCCCCCGTGTCCTTCCCAGCACCTAGACGCTGCTGTCCGGGCGGCACACAGTTCAAAGGTCAAGATGAGCGAGGTAATTGCATTTACATTCCTTTTCCCCAGGGACTCGGAGCCCCCAGCTCCCCACCTCTTACCCGCAGACTCTCTGTGGGACTGCTACCCAGAGGGAACCAGGCCAGGCTGAAGGGGGGCAGGTGGAGGGAGGCAACACGAAGGGTCCCCCAAGGGATCGCAGCTGCCCAGGCAAGCGGGTAGAGCAGAGGGAGAAGGAGACAGCTGGGAAACCCCCCTTCAATCAGTGGGCACGTCCCGCTCCCTCATTAACTCAGCCATTCTACTAACGATCCTTAAGAATGAGTGTAATGACAAGCTACACCTGGAGCACAGGTGATGCTCTCACTCACCTGACCACCCCCCTTCTCCACAGGCAGCTCTGCCAGGAATGACCATCTCCAGAGAAACTGGGGCCCAGAGAGGCCCAGAGGGGGGCCCACCTGGTGAGCAAAACGAATGGCTGAGAAGACACCACAGTTATCAGGGAGGCTTCCTACCAACCGCAGCATACAGATCGACGCTTCTGGAAGCACTAGGGCGAGGGCCCCAGATACCACGGGCAAACTATCATGATCCACCCCCCATGGAGACCCTCCTCCCAGACCCTCCTCTCCGACACCCCCAGCCCCCATCTCCATTCTCCCACCACATCCACGTCCACGGCAAGAGCTGGAGGGCCTCTAAATTCCAGGTCAGACCCGACTACCAGGCAGAAATGTCACCTGGATGAATGGACAGTTCCGATTTTGATTTGACAAGCCAAGGACTCCAATGTAAAAGCTGGTCGAAGCAAGGAACACTGCAGTTGTTCATGCGGAGAAGACCAGGTGCTTTCAGGTCAGCTTTAAGTCCCAGAGGCCAGCGGGGCCAGTGAAGTGAGTGCTAACTCTGGCTGCATTAGCAGAAGTATAATGGCTAGGACAGGAAGATTTGGGGCTGAAGAAAGGTGAGGGTCAGGTCTGGGAGTTGCACTCAGTTCTGGGTCAAATTAGAGAACAGAGTGGACACCTAGTCATGCTGGGAAGAGCCATGCTCTGCTGGAAGTAACATCTGCCACTTACTGAGCACCTACGATGGGCCAGGTGCCATGGATCACGGGTGGACGTTCTCTTGTTTGGTTCCCACAACAATCCACAATGGAGGGACCATTGTTATCCCTGCATGCCAGATGGGGAAGCTGAAGCACAATGGGGCAAGTTGTTAATGAGTGGTGATGCCGAGGTTCAAAGTTCAGCACCCTCAGCAGAGAGACTAGACTTAGCCGTGTGCGGGTCCAGAAGCAAAATTAGGATCCAATGGGAAGAACTGTCAGGACTTCAGAAGACCGGGGTGGAGGGAGGGCTTGTGAGATAGTGAGCTCTCCGTCGCTGGAAGTGTGTGAGCAAAGACAGCATAAACATCCCCAGGAATCCTGCTGAAGGAATCCCTGGATGGGTCCCAGCTCAGCTGCCACACAGACTCTGAGATTCTTTTCTGGACTCTGGTACGGTAAATACCGAGCCCTGAAGGGCCCGCACAGGCCCTCCCCGCGCTGCCCTCCGGAGAGCTCCCCGGAAGCTCTCCCTTTACCCTAGGCACCCTGTGGCCTTTCTGAAACTCCCCTCCACCTCTGAGTAGGATGCCCCTTTAAGGTATTGGTCAGAGAGCACCCCAGACCCCAGGGAGGTCCCCACCTCAGCTGACTTAGGGGAGCCTCCCATGCAGCTGAGATGCGTTTGGCAGAGGCAAGCAGAGGCAGGTGAGGTCAGGGCCCTGCCTGTCGACAGAACTGGGAGCCATTTCTGGACATTCAAGAGTAGAGGGGTTGTGGCTGGTACGTGGGCATAGGGCAGGCCCTAGGGCACAGGGCAGGTTCACCCTGTGGCTTGGAATTCAAAAGGATTCCTGAGGGGGAGCGCTGGAATGTGACCCCCTGCTGAGACTTGACTTGTAGGGGAGCAACCGACCACTCTCCCTGGAGCCAACATGAGGGAACTGGGCTCCTTCAGGCCAGGCGGGAAGCAGGGGATGGGGCACACACGACTGGCATGTAGCCCCAGCTCAAGCCACTAATTAACTTCACGGCCTGAGGCAAGTCACTTCACCTCTTGGCCTGTTTCCTCCCCTGTGCCGTGGTGATAACATCCCACCCTTCCACCCCGTGGCCTGACAGAGGCCTGGTGGAAAGCCGGCTGTGTTTGTCCCCTTGTAAAGTGCTATTATTACCCAGGGGTGGGCCTGCGGAGGGCCGCTCCTGGTCTGACCTGAAATGTCACTCCCAGACAGGATGCTGGATCCTGTCTTTTCCTGAGGGCAGCCCAGGGGTGGGGAGGGCCTGTTTCTAAAGAAGAGAACCGAGCACTCAGCAAACGTTCACGGCTGTTAGGGATGGTGGCAATGGAAACTGATCCCATCTGTGCACCACGCCCTGGCGGCAGGGCAGGCTCAGACACGGGGCAGCAGTTGCCCTCCTGGGCATTGCTCCCACCGCCCCTTCCCGCCAGGAAAGCTGTCCACCTGCACCCCACCCTCCCTGTGAGAGGAAAATTCCTGCGGTAGACCTCGTGGGTCACAGGCAGTGACCAGGGGAGGGGACAGGGAAGGTTGGGGCCACTCTGGACTGGAAGTCAGCTCCTGGAACACATCTCTTAGACTCCCCCAAGCCCCATAAATATGCTCACTGAAGCAATCACAACTTGCTCTAGGGGGCCCCCGGGGGTCAGACCAGGATCTGGCTGCCCAGAGAATAACTGCTCCTTCTTAAACTGTTCAGCAAAGGAACAGCCATAAGCAGGAGGTTTGGGGGACTGAAGAGTTACGACTTCTGGTTGGCTTTTTCCTCAGGCACAGTGAGTTGTTAACACAGCTTGCGAGAGTCTACTCGATTTCCAAAGTGGTGTCCTGTTCATTGTCTCATTGGCCACGTGTCACACTAGCTTCCAGGTGCAAAAACAGCCTATTTGGGGTAACCAAATACTTAAGATAGCACAGAATGGCCAAGTCAGGTCCAGACCCTGGATGGCTTGCACCCCATGACAGTGTTTGCCCGTTAGTAAGGAGGAGCCTGCACAGACGCACGAGGCACCAGCATGGCCAGGGCCCCTGGGCCTGGTCCTGGCACGGCCCCCCTGTTTGGAGAGACCACCACCCCTGACCGTGGAGGCCACAAGGAGGAGCAGGGAAAGCAGAATTGAGCTGGCGGGGTAGGCTGCAGAGAAGATAGCATTTCCCTACTGCAGTGTGGAAAAAAGTACAATGAATCCAGCCTGCAGCAGGTGACCCTTCTGGTCCATAGATCAAAGGACGCAGGGGGAGAAGGATTTGGTGCCAGCTCCAGGGGTATGGCGGCTGCCCCCTTGCACCCTGCTGGGCCCTACTTGAAGGGCCTCTCTCGCATCCTGTTGTGGCTGGTCCTCATGGCCCATTTCACTGACAGAAAGTGGCACCCAAGGTCAGGGGGGTCTGGAAGCTGGTTGGTCCAATCCCCATTCAGGAGAAAGGGGCTCCAGGAAATGGGGCCCGGCCAGTGGTGCCCTGCACAGTGGGAGGGGAGGGAGCTGGGTGGGGTGAGCCCCGGCCTGTGTCCTTGGGGAGGAGGATAGATCTGCTCGATCCATGGGACAGGGAACTAGAGCACAGTGACCAGAGATAAGACTCTTCCCTAAGTCTTAGACAAACCTGCTGTCATTCCTCATCTGGGCCCTGAATGGCTTATCACAGAGGCTGGATTTCCTTTAGATTAACCACACAGGGTTTGAGTCAGAAATGGAGTCTTGGAGGGAGGGAGGCAGCCTCAGGACAGAGAAAGGGAGCTCCCACAACAAAACTGGGCACAGCCCCTGAGACCCTGGGCTTCCCGGGAAGGGCTCCAATGTGCTGGCTCTGTTAGGGCCCCACCCTTGCGTAGGGTAGAGGAGTCCCAAACAGTCCATTCCTAGAGGGTAGTTTTCTGGGAGAGATATACTTTGTAAGGCAGATTATCTAGTTACACATTACACTGTGTTTTTTCCTTTTGCTACAATCCTGGGCTTTTAGTAAAGTCCTGTTTAAAGGTCTGGACTTGACTCAGCAGTGCTGGGGGCAGCTAAGGAGGATCCAGGGTCTGCCTTTGGGCCAAGGTGTTAAAAGAGAGCAGTGGCCCTGGGGCCTGCCCAGTGGGTGCAGAATCAGACAAGGAGAAGGTGACTCTTGCATAGCGGCCCCCCAGGCCATATTCTCCCCACCCCCCACTTGCCAGCCCCAGAGGGTCAAGGTCCTATCCCATTAGGGCCGTGTTCCTCACAGGTCCTCTCTCTGCATCTAGGACTCCAGCCATCCCGGCGCTTTACTTCAACAGAGCATCCATCCTGGCAACTTTAAGTTCTGGGCCAGGACTTCTTGGAGGAGATAAAGAAATAATCACAGACTTGTTGAAAAAACCACAACTGCCCCAACTTTCCCAGAACGAAGCCCCTACCTCTGTTAGGCCTGCTTTACACCCACCCTCGACCACACCAGAAAAGATTCCATAAGATGATATCATCAACTGAGACAGAATTTAAAAATAATTATATTAATAATAAATATGTTAAATACATTTAAAACAATAAATAGAAAAATAAACTGATAAATAAAATCAACAGGTACAAAATGTTTCAAAATTCCAACCAAAAAAAACACACACGGCCAACAGACAAAAGGACAGAATGGAGGGTGCCAAATGCAACCACGGGAACCCTTCACAGTTACGTCCCGGCTCCCTCCTCGCCTGGTCACCCTCTTCTCTCCTCAGCTTGGAGACCAGGACACTCAGTGGCCAATATCTTTGGGGACTCCAGCCAGTGCAGGGAAGCATCTGGTGCCACCTCAATGCTTTCTGCAAAGCAACCCTGAGCCCTGGGGAGGGGGTTCAGAGGACAGGAGTGTGAGGCGGATCACGGTGGGGCAGAGGGTGGTGAGGACCAGGACGTCCCTACAGAGGCAGGTCAGTGCTGTTGTGCCGGGTTTTCCTGGCAGTGCCATCGTCTCGGGGCAGAGCCCTCTGCAGGTTAGACATGGCCACGGTCTTTTTGAGGTCGATCACGGCGTACGAGTCTGAACTGCGGGCAGGGTGGGTGGTGGGCACAGGGGCTCTGGGGCCCGAGGGGTTCTGGGGCCCCTTGGGTCGGTCTCCACCCCAGCCCTTTAGCTCCACCTGGATGTAGTTGAGCTGCCTTGGGGGCTCGAGGCCCGGGCGGCAGAAATCAAAGTTGAAGACCCTAGGGGAGCTGCGGCGGCGGGTCAGTGGCACAGGGAAGCTGCCGTGGCTGCGGATGGAGGCCCGGGTGCTGGTGGGCTTCTGCAGCGGGGTCTCGTCCTCCTCACCATCGGGGAAGCCATTGGAGGAGGGTGTGAGCCCATCCCTCGAGTCCCCGTCATCCCCGGCCTCCCCACCCAGCTGCTGGGCGTTGCTCTCCCACACAGGGGGCAGCGGGGGCAGGTTCTCATAGTGCAGCAGGGCAGCCCGGCGCTGGGTGAGGCCGTTCCAGCCCGGCTCTTCTGGGCTCAGTCTCCAGCCGGCCCCTCGCCGCAGCCCCCTGCCGACGTTCTCGTAGGTGCACTTGGGCTGGGCTGGGCACTCAGAAGGGCTCTCGTTGTTATTGTTGTGGTGGGAGGGGTCATGCAGGCTGGGACAGAGGTCCTGGCACTTTACCATGTGCCGCCGAGCAGGGGTTGGGCCCAACACGAACTTCACCTGGCCCGGCTGCAAGAACACCTGTGGGTCCCGTTGGTCGGGGCCGCGGGCCTGCGGCGGGAAGGGTGCCTGACCCTCGGGCAGCGGCTGCAGGCAGTGCCGGCTCCTGCGGTGGTCATCCTCGCTGGCTGGCGTGTTGACGTAGGTGTGGGACTGTGGGTAAAGAGTCCAGGTGAAGCGGGAGGGGCCCAGGGCAGGGACGAGGGAGAGCAGAAGGGACAGGACGAGAGGAGAGCGGCACAGGGAAAAGGGGTGGAGTTTCTTCTCCCCTGTCCCCCCAGCCTTCCAGGGAAGCTGCCTCCCTTTCTAGGGACAGGAAGGGACCCTATAGATTTACTTCCCCTGCCTTTACGGGGAGGAGGCGGTCATACTTCCTATCCCCCATCCCCACCCAGACAAACGGGGCAGGGGCTGGCCAGCTGCGCGCTCACCTGCTCGTCGGGGGCAATGAGGGCGTGGGTGGACTCTTCCCCAAGTGAGGGGTGTCGCAGGCTGCTTGTGGAGAGCCGGCGGGGGGCTGAGAATCGTGGGCCCTCTCCAGGGCAGCCATTGGAGAAGCTGGAGACAGTGTAGCCTAGAGCTGGGCACAGGGGAGACAAGGCCAGGTGAGGGGACTTACGCCACCTGACGAGTACTGGCAGCTGCGTGTGTCGTGTCTGGGACTGTCCAAGGGAGGGGAGACACCGTCAGGGCTCCCACGGGGTAGCACCACTGAGCTGGCAGCACCCACTACCCTTTCCCTTTCTCTCTGCTTTTCAAACCCTGCCCTTTCTCTCAAGGCTCAGCTTGAAGACCCCTCCCCACTTTCTCCACTGCAGCCTTACCTGCGACACCTAACACACCTTGTCATCCCCGGACCATCCCTTTGCCTCATGCCAGCTCAGCCAGTGAGCTCCGGGGAAGCTCCTCAAACAGGGACCGTGTTTCTATTTCTTCTGTCCCCCACAGGCCAACCCAGGGAGTGCAGAACACTGAGCGGGTGCTCGGGCTGGACTCCTTGCCTGAACAGGCAGAAGCTGCAGGAACCTCTCCAGAATGTGGCTATGGCCAGGGACGCCTGCACCGGCAGCCAGAAGAGGTATCCAGACATGACCCAGTAGACACAGGACGGAAGCAAAAGAGCTCTAGAGCGCCGTTTCTATGGAAACCCAACGTCTTCCTGTCTGCTTCCCGACCATCAGTCGATACATCAGGCCCAGGACTCAAGCACCTCAGCTTGAGCCACCCGGTGGGCCCAGCCCAGGACGTACGCATCCTCAAGAGCGGTTCTGACTGTGGACGACTGTCCTGGAAAAGGCTGGGTGAGCCAGTGCCCCACCTGCCTGCTTGACTCGCCCTCCACGGCTCGTGCTTCCCAGGCCTGCGCGCGTGCGCACATGTGCACACTGGGATACCGAAGATGGGGCCTCCTCACCGTTGGGGAGCTGGGGGGCCCGAGGGAGGTCGAGCTCAGCAGGGTGGCTGTTGCGGGTGATGATGACCGGCTCCTCCATCACATTGATGCTGTTGCACTGCATCAGGTCCTGGAGGAGGTTGAAGATTTCCTCAGCCCGGGAGCACTTGAATGCAAATATTCCTGGAGGAGAGGAAGGAATGAGGCTCCTCTGACTCTGGGCTCGATAGGGAAGGACCAGAGGAGCTCAACAGGTGCACGCAGTGCAGGAAATGTCCCTGAATTCCAGTCCCAGGCCTGTAGCGGGTAGGAGAGCCTCTCCTCATCCTGAGCATTCTTTCCAGAATCATTTCTCTAGAATCCAAGAGCTGGAGGAGCTGGGCCCAAGGTACCCTCTGCCTCTACACCCACACAATCCATTACCAGAGTGCTTTGGTTTGTTTTTAAGAGATGGAGTCTTGCTCTATCACCCAGGCTGAAGTGCATGGCACAATCAGCTCATTGCAGCCTCGAACTCCTGGGCTCAAGCAATCTTCCCACCTCAGCCTCCCAAGTAGCTGGGACTAGAAGTACGAGCCACCATGCCTGGCTAATTTTTTCCCTATTTTCCAAGACAAGGTCTCAAACTCCTGACCTCAAGCAATCCTCCTGCCTCAGTTTCCCAGGTTGCTGGGATTACAAGTGTGAGCCACCACGCCCTGCGCCATCATCTTAAGAGTGAATACTTCAGCTATATTACTCTGAGGTGTGATCATTTTGTGTGTGTGTGTTCAGGGGTAAGGGGAAGAGACTAAAAACCAAAGCAGAAAAGGATAATGTCAGATGAGTGAACGTTCCACCTCACGTGTTGGCTCCATCTTCCTCCGCCTACCACCCCTGCTCCCCAGGAAAATAAGCTCCACCAGGGCACGAGCCCTCAGCTCTCTGCCCACTAGCCCCTAAGCTCTCTGAGGGCAGAGAGTCTGCCCTGGTCACTGCTTGATCACTGGAGACTTAGCCCAGTACCTGGCCAGAGAGTGAATGCCTACTGTGTATTGGTCTCTGACATCACAGAGCTTAAATGCTGGTGCACAAAGGAAGAAAAGACGGCAGACTAGCTAAGGACAAATATGGCAAGACAATCGAGGGGCTCCGCAATGCAGCCAGCCTTACGGCCCTTCAAACTCCAACTGTAAGTCGAGGTCCTGGGCACAGCAGGACTGGGCTAAGCACCTGTGACTTGGGGGATCCAGAGATGCCCTCGGGGTATTGGGCCTGCCTGGGATTCTGCACTCTCCTCTGTAGGGACCAGGGACTTGGGGGAATCTACCTGGGGTGTGCGTGTGCACGTTCTACAACTAAGATAAATACAATTAGGCTGGGGAACGGGACAAGTCTGGTTTGCAGGAATGGGATGGGGAGGATATAGGGAAGAAAAAGATCTATTCTGGCGAGATATGTCAAGGGCTAGAAAAGACCAGGAAAGCCTGGAGTTTTAGGAGAGCCCTGTGTTGGGGCCTAGGGCAGCCCCTTTGGGATCACAAGTATAGATCAGACATCCCCAGGAGCAGGGAAGCCTGTTCCTCCCCTCTCTCTACTCACCCTCGTGAGCTCCAAGGATAAGACACTTGGAGGGGAAGGCTCCTCCAGCAAACACAACCTCAGAGACTCACTGTTCTGCTGGCAGCCTCGTCAGAGAAGCTCGTTCATTCCACCTCTGCACAGTCATAATCCCAAACTGCATTTAACATAATCCCATGCAGGATTCCTTTTGCAGAGCTTATGTCTGGATCCTAAAAGATAAACCCAGACCACGCCACTCCTTCAAAAAGCCATGGCTGGCTCTAGCCTCGACCTCATGGAATAACCCACCACCTGCCCTGACCTCTGGTTTGAGGGGCGAGGGGAGGGAAAATACATCACACTCCACTGCCCATAGGTGATGGGGGACAATGATTAACCTCTCGAGGGTTAAAATGTACTTTAGGGCCCCAAGACAGCTGCCTCTCTAAATCTCTCATTCCCAAGCCACTCGGCCCCACAGTAGCCAGAGTTTCCTGCCTGACCTTTCTTTTTGTTATTCCAAGGTATATAATCTGGGGCTCAGAGAAAAGTGCCTTCCTACTTAGGGGGCAAAGGAATCCTTCAAACTGGAGTAACAGAGGGAGGAAGAGCACCATGAGCTGAGCAACAAATGTTCCCGGACCGGACTGGACTGGAGCTGCAATGACTGAAGAGGAAGAATACTGGCCCGGGAGTCCACCTGGTTCTGCGATAATGTGCTATGTGCCATTGGCCCAGACCCTTCCCCTCTCTGGGAAGCACATGCCAAATCTGAGGGCTGGGTTGCATGTGAAGGCCCATTCTTGAGTTCCACAACTTCCCAGAGTCCCCTGAAGTGTACCTCCCACAGTGCCTGCCCCAGGTGCACACGCCCCTATCCCAGGGTAGGGCAGGGCCTGGTACTCACCCTGGCCTGTCTGACATCGGCGGCCACTCTCAAAGGAGAAGAGGTTGGAGTCGTAGCCGTAGCGCCGCAGGCAGAGGTAGGGCCAGCGGACAGCCTCCCGCCGATGCAGGTGCAGCACCAGCTCGTTCTGCGTCAGCTCCATCACCCCAGAGCCCAGCTCCACCCCCTCATCATCCACATTTGTCACCTGCAGGGGACAGCAGAGAAGGGTCAATGAGTGAGTCCAACAAACGTTTGCATGGGTCCCTGAGCCACTGGGAGGTGGTCTGATGTAGGGCTAGAGCTGGGGTCCAAGGGTCTCACCTGATGCTACCAGACTCTCCTGAGTGCCGCGTGATTACTGGGGAAAGCACGGAGCAGTGCCATGGACCCACAGCAGTCCTCTGGGCGAACCCTCCTCTCCGGGCCTCAGCTTTGTCATTTGGACAGTGAGAGAAGAGGTAGCTGACCTCCAAGGTCAGATGTTTAGATGACCTCAGACTGCCCGTGGCTTAGTATCCAAGGCTCAGATATTAATGAGAAAGGGGTTCAATTGTAAATTCAAAATCTTAAGATCCTGGGGAGTCAAGCCCAAGGCAGAACCCACGCATACTGCCTCTCCCACCTCCCCAACTGCATGACCTTGCTGAGGGCCCCCTCTTTTGGTGGGCAGCAGAAACACGCGCCTCCACACCCCCAGTGTGAGCAGGGAGGAGGTGGCTCCCCCTACAGGCAGGTGTTGTAAGGGGCACAGGCAGGTCCACTGGGCCTGCCCTTGGCTTCCCAAAGCAAACAGCAGACACAGGAGGAGTGCTGACCATGTGCTAAGTATTTAAAATATGTTAACTCACAAATACAGACTTCTCGTTTTCTCCAAAAAAGGTATATATAAAGTTACTAAAATACACTGACAGGAGTAAATGCTCTAAAAGCGTCATTATGGCATTTCTTCATTCTTGTTAGTATTAAAAGCTACAAAAATGGCAGTGGCCTGGGCCTCTTTTCCTCAGGCCACCTCAGAGGGCTTGAGCTAGAGAAGTTTTAAATCAGCCCACAACCTCAACCTGTCATTTCGTTTTCTATAGGGAGGCTGGGGCAACTCCACTACATGGAGCCCAAGAGGCCGTGTTGGGAATACAGGAGAGAAGGGGGCTCTGGGTACCTTGAACTTGGTGGGATGGTTGTCTGGGACACTGTCTCTGTTCAGGCAGCTGCAGCAGCTCCCCATGGTGTCAGAGCAGCCAGCTCGCCCTAGAGAAAAACATAAGGGATAAGCAGGTCACCATGTCAGTTCCAAAAAGCCCTACTCTGGGGAACTTGGGCAAAAGCACCTCATTGTGATCACCTGCTCTGTCCAAGAGACTGAATGACACAGACCCTTGCTCAAGGAACTCACACTCTTAATCCAGGGCCAGACACACCTTGGATAATCATTAATTCAAGTTACAACGTGTTAAGGATTAATGCCGATGGGGGGAGGGTGGAGACAGCTTCTCGGAGGTAACATGTGATATGGACCTTAAAAAGTATATAGGATTCTGACCCATGTAATGACAGAGAAGGGAGACCTAGGTAGGAAGAACAGCATGGATATAAACAGAGGCACAGGAGTGATCTGCATCAGACAGGGTTGGGTGCCAGCCCAAGGCCTCATTTGGATTAAGCAAAGAAATGGTCACTTGGGAGTCCCAGGCACTTTGGCCTGTACCTTTCCCTTTTCTCCCCCACCCATTCCACTTCATCCAATTCTCTCTTTTCCTCCCTCACCACCATCCCAGTATCTACCTCAAATTTCTCTCTGTGATGTCCTCTTCGAATGAGTTGTTACGTTATAATCAAAAAGATACATTCAGAAGATTGAACATTTGAAATACAGCGCAAGTTTTATAACCTCAATTGGGTATTTCTTCATTAAAAACAGAAGTGCTGAGATTGCTCCCCTTTATCTGAAGGGGAGACCAGGGGCCTTACTATTTGGCTTTTCCTTCCAGGATTCTGGTACTTGGATTATATGTTACAATAGTCAGGCCTGTGCCTAGGATGAAGGGAACACAACCCAGGCTTGAATGACCTAAGGGAACAAGAAACACATAGACCAATCCCAATTGTGAGTTTTAAGGGTTTGCAACTTACTGCAAGAAATGAATCTGTACGGATTAGCTATCCTTCTACAACTCCTGCTGAATGCACAGAGCCTTGACAATTCAGTGAGCTGCACCCTCTGTTCCTCCCGACTTGGGAAACTCCAGAAATCGGACTCCTATTCACAGCTCTTACCTCACCCAGGCCATTGGGGAGCTGACCACGGGAGGGGCATGAAGAAGGATTCCCACTTTATTCCCCCTGTCCTTGGTGGGGTGTCATGGCAAACAGTCTGCAGAGAAGTCACCTGGATCCCTCTGGGACACACCTGGGGCTCACCTAGCACAGGAGACAGAGACCACAGATTAATGGAAACCTATTCTCACCCCCAGCTGTTAATGAAACTGACCTGCTGTCAGGCCATCCTACCTGGATATCTGTTCCAGGACCTAAAGGGACAAAAACACCAATGAAGAAAGCAAGATCAAGAACAAACGGGCCACAAATTCTAAGCCCCATAGCCCCTGAGAGCGACAGACTCTCCTAGTGTCAATGAATTTGAAGTCTAAGATAACCCAAAACCTTTTTTGTCACCTTTAGATCCCCTTCTGAGTCCTATTATAACCCAAACCAAAAACACCACCTTACCTTTGCAGAGAACTTTAACTCTACAAAGAGCTTTCTCAAAAGGAGACTATGACATAGTAGAAAGAGCACTGGCTGAAGATTCAGGAAACCAATACTCTCGTCAGTTTTGTTTCTATCAAGTATCTGGGAGACTGTCAAGTCAATCCCCTACCACTCCTTCCAACTCCTACCCCAAGGCCTTAGTTTTCAGGGGAACCATCTCTAAACTGTGGAGTTTCTAGATTAAATAACTTCTAGAGGTAAGTATGTAAAACAAACATCACGAAAATGGACATACTCCTCTTCCAGGACAGGCTCCTTTAATTTCACATTTGGAACCTTGATAGGTTTTCTGTTCCCCAAGCTCTTAAAGGACTAATTTTAAACATAAATGTTAACAATAAGCCAAAATTTCTGGGCATCTGAGCCCAAGGCAGACAAGTCAACAAGCCAGGACTCCAGAGATTCTTGAAAGCTCACCCTCCTGCTTTGGAAAAACAATACTTCCCAGGGTCCCCTGTACCCTGCATCCTTGGACAACTTTCAGGTAAAAGGACCCCCATCCCCTTCCTCTGGCTTACTCTGGAAGGTGGAAGCAGGCTGAAGGAGGTGTGCACAGACCAAAGACAGGTCGCAAAAATACTGTGGCTTGAGCCAGCAATGGGCGCGGAGGGATGGGAAAAGTAGGGGGGATGTGAAACCAAGAACTATGGGGTGCAAGATGGGGGAGGAGTTGCACTTTTCCTATCACCATCTCTTGAAGATATCAGGACATAACAGATAGCCCATTGATGGGGATTACATCAGGCAGGATAGGGGAAGGGGCTCTGGTCTAGGATAGGTGTGGATTGGGGGCAGGAGTTAGAAGGGGTTATGGGGACTGAAAATGCCTGAGAAGGCTTGGGGGGCACATGGGCAAGAATTTTGGATTTGGGCATTTTGGTTAGTGCAAGGAGAGAATCCGGAATATGAAGGAGCGGACGAATTTCAGGGCAGTGGAAGCATTTGGGGGCGTCCAAGAGAGAATGGTGCGTCTGTGGGCGAATCAGGGGATTTGCAGAATGAGTGAGGGGGCTCTGAGGGCTCCAAGAGACGCGAAGGTGCGCCCAGGGTGGAGGTGGGAGAGGGTGGGGTTTGGGAGTCAGAGGTAGACTTAGACTGCAGGACTGTCAAGGGGTATTTCTAGACACCCGTAAGGAATCAGGAGATCGGGGTGCGCGTCGTCCCTGGATTCCCGCCCCCAGCCCCGGGGCTCCACCGCCCGCCCGCCCGGGGCTTCCTAGGGAGGGAGCGGAGACTGCGGCGCGGCGCGACGCGGCGCGGCCTCGGTGAAGCCGCATCGCCCCCGCCCCGCCCCGACTCACATCGCCCCGCGGCCCGGGCGGCGCCGAGCCCCGCTCCCGGGTCCCGCTGCAGCAGCCGCCGCCCGCCCGGAGCTAAGGCCTCCCCGCCCCGCCCCACGCCCGCGGGGTCGGAGGTCACCGGCAACACCAATGAGACGCTGCGGGCGGGCGGACCCGAGCGGGGCGACCGGCGCGCAAGCCTAGAAGGTCCCTTTGGAGGACTTTGCAGTCGGGAGCAGGGAGCATGCGCAGACGCCAGAGGGCGCTCCCGGCCAGCGGCTGGGCGAGCCAGGCGGGAACGGGGCGGGGCCTGGGACGGGGGCGGGACGCAGAGGCGGGACTGAGGAGACGGGCGGTGGAGGGTACTCTGGGGAGCCGAAAGGGGACAGAGGGTGGGGGGAGAAACACGAATGATAGGGAGGAGGCCCGAAGGGACAGAAGGGAGAAGCGCAAGATGAGGGACCCCGAAAAAGGGCTGAGGCGAGGAGAAGAGGCTGGGGGCCCACTGGGGACAAAGGGGAGGGACCTGGGGGAAACACAGGGAGAGGGGCGGGGCCATGAGACCAGAGGGCGGGTCTAGGGGGCTCCGGGAACGCAGAGGAAAGGGTCTGGGGGCGCGGCAGTGCGTTTCCATTCTGCCAGTGGTTGAGAACCCGGCGTAAATGCGGCTGCTTGTGTCTGCTGGATGCCTGCGAGGGCGCAGACACTTTCCACCCTGAGTTCCACAAATGCTTTCCTCCGGCCCGGGAGGACGGGCGGGGCTGCTGGGGGCGTGGGAGAGGAAGGGCCGCCCTATCAGGGCGGGTAGAGGCTGGCGCTGAGGCCTCGGGTGGGGACTGAGTGAGGGGCCACGGCGGGGTCGGTCCAGAACAGCCCGGACTCCGGCGCGCAGCGAGGGTGAGACCCCAGAGGACTCCCTTCCCTTCCCTTCAACTCCCAGAAGCCAGACAGGGAACCCCAGCGGACTCGGGAACCACACCGTGTCCCTGCCCCGGAGGTGGGCCCAGCCAAATCCTAGAAAAACTTGGGGGCTCTGCCTAGAGGGCACTTGGCAGGACCGGGCACTCCCTTTGCTTCTCCCTCCTACTGTCCCGGGAAAACTTCCCATTCTTCCACCTCCCTAGGTCCTGGGGTCTCTCAGGCTCTTCCCTTCAGGGCAGAGGTGGGTTGGGGAGGTTGAGCTCCTGAGCCCGGTTGCACCTGCGTGGATGCGGGAGGGGGTAGGGGTTGGTGTGGGTTGGTGTGGGGTGGTGGTTCAGCCCTCTCCCTTGTCTAATGGGGGAGGGAGAGGGGAATTATGGAAGGAATCTGGCATGTTAGTAAGGTGGGTTCCAGTGCTAGGTGGAAATGGAGTTTGGCCACCCTGGGTGGGGGGATAGAAGGGTGGGGGGAAGGGGACTGATTGCTGAGCATTGTTTCTTCGTTCATGCAAACTAAAGCTAACCTGGAAGGGGGTGCAAGTCTCCTTCTGGGCCCCAGATGCCCCCTCCTTCCTTGCTGCCTGGAGCAGGGCAGTGCTGTTAGGGAAGTGGCTACTCCTGGCCCTGAGTGTGAACAGCCCATCCTGGCCACCTTCCACAGGAAACCTGACCTGAGGGACAGAAGAGGAAGGAAGCAGGTGGGTGTGGAGCCAGGAAGGAGGAAAGGGTGGCACAGGACATTTGAAGGGGGTGGGGTGAGGAGGGGTTTAGGGCTGGGAAGCAATATAACTGTTATGGTCCAAACCCTGGCCCCAACCCCAAAGCTGGGTCTTAAAAGAGGCCAGGGATTTGATGATGGCCCTCCTGTGCCCAGCTGCTGTCAAAATCCATCCCTGGCCAGGTGTGGTGGTGGCCTCACGTCTGTAATCCCACTACTTTGTGGGCTGAGGCAGGAGGATTTCTTGAGTCTAGGAGTTTGAGACCAGCCTGGGCAACATAGCAAGACCCCGTCTTTACCAAAAAGCAAAACAAAACAAAAAAGAATCTCTCCCAGCTCTCAGAGGCTACCTCCTCCTAAGCTTCCCTTAGTCTTCTAGTGTGATCTTGGGTAAGTTGATTAACCTCAGTTTGTTTCAACTGTCAAGTAGGATAATAGAAACTACCTCATAGGATTATTGTGAGAATGCACCATATTATTTAAAAAATCTAAAGTAGTCCTTGGCACAGAGTAAACATTATGGAAAAGTTTGTGCTGGTTATTTCTCCCCCACCCCAGGGTGTATATACATCTGCGCATAGCTCTGGTCCCACTCTACTTGGTTTCATCTCTGTCTTACCCACTAGACTAAGAGCTCCTTGAGGACAGGGCCCATCTCTTCTCTACATTAAGAACTTGCCAAGAGGAAGGCTGAAGAGATGCACTTAGATTATCCAGTGAAATTGCTGCTATAGATAGAAGATAGAAGTGCAAGATTTTCTTCTGTCCTTGAGGAACTTACAGACCAGATGAGTAGCTGAGAGAGATGCAGGGTACAAAGAGAGAAATGTTAGGTACTAAATCTTGGAGCACCAACTGTATTTACTTCTGGAGCTCATAGAAAGGGGAGCTGGTATGGGCCAGAGATGCTGAGAAGGGCTTCCTGGCGAGGGGGTCCTTTAGGCAGGCCCAAGCCTATAGAGCAGGAAAACCCGGGCCTGTGCAGGGAGTTGCGAGGAAGCAGGCTCACTAGGACAGTGAGTGCACAATGAGGCCGGGGGCTGCGGCGGGGAGCAGTTAAGGCTGGTGAAGTGAGGAGGGAAGGGTTAGCTTGCCCAAAGGCTCACCAGAAAGGCAAAGTGCCTTCTCCTTCCACTGTGGGCCACCTTTACCTCCAGCCCAATCTTGGGAGACCCCAGAATTTGAACTTCAGAAACTCTGGAGTCGAAACGCCTGGCCTCAAGTCCTGGCTCTGCCACTTACTAGCTGTTTGATCTTGGGCATACCATTCCTGCTCACTGATCCTCAGTTTGGTCATCTGTAAAATGGGGATAATACCATCTAAGTCACTGGGGTGTTGAGGGGATTGAGATGATGCCTATAAAGCACTTAGCACTGCCTAGCACATTGTAAGGGCCCAATAAATGGAGATGTTCTTATTGTTTTAGGGTAGACTTTGCCACCAATGTCAGTGCTGAACTCTGGCTGGCCCCACCCAGAGGACAACCCCACCCCTGGGGAGCCAGGTCCAGCAGCCAACTCAGACAGTGACTCAGGCCGCGTGCCAGGGGAGGACCCTGAGGATACCTCTGCTCAGGTAGTAAGAATCCTGCCCTTCCTCTGAGCCCAACATGCCCTCTGTCCTTCAGACCTCCTCTTTTCCACCAACCAGGAGGTAGTCTGCCTTTGTGCCTAACCTCTTGTGGCCCTTTTCTTTTTTCAGGAATTCCTGTCTCTATACCTCCTTAGGGCATATGGTTTTGACTTTAAACTCATTCACATGAATACACATTACCTCTCCTAGGTGGTCTGTGTTTTCAAAGCAGACTCTAGGGGCTTTGGCCCCCAGGAGTGAATGGAGTGGTTTCAAGCACAAGAAGGGAAGCTGTTTTGGGGTGTGGGGCCTCCCCAGCCTCCCTCAAGGAAGACCCCAGAGGCAGAAGTGGATCAACTGTCCTTGCACTCAGTTGGGATCTGGAAGGAGGACTCTCCAAATGGAGGGGCATGCTTAGACGTTGCTCCAGATTGGAGGAGAGGTGGCCATGAGGAGGGGGGAGAGAAGGGGGAGAGAAGGGGAAAGGAAGGAAAAACCTAGCTCCGCTCCTCCTCTTCTACCCTGTCTCCTTAGGGTCCTACAGTTCTGAGCTTGGGTCCCCCTTTCCTGGACACCAACCAACCCCCCAAGTGGCCTGGACTTCGGACCCTCCTGCAGCAGCTCCCTCCACAGGACAGTGATGTGGGTCTCCCCTCCCCATCTTCTCTTGTGCCTCTCTCTCCCTCTCCTTACTTACTGCGGAAAGAACCTTCGTCCAGAAGTCAGAAGACATGTATTTAAGGCTCAGCTATACCACTGTTGGGGGAAGTCATTCCCACCAGCCTGAGTTTCCACATCTATATAATGGGTGCAGTAGCATCTGCTCTGCTCTGCCCAGCACAATGCTTAGCTCAAGAGCAAATGAGAAAATGGACATGAACGACTTTTGAAACGGATCATGGAATGTACAAATGTAGAGAGTATGGCTGTTAAGTATTTATTGAAGCCCTACGTGGGCCCAGCTTAAAGGCTTACAATTCAATTGGGGAGGCAAGACAGGAGTAGATGAAACAATACTGAGCTCTAGCTCATTGGGGAAAAGGACCTAAATATATGGTGACAGGGCTAAATGTTGTGGGACTGTCAGGACCTGAGTGATGACCATTCCCGGGGGTGGGGCAAGACTGAGGTGGACTTCCTCACGCTCCTTTCCCCCTCCCTTCTCAACGCCCTTCCATGCTGCTATCTCTTGCACACCTCCCTGAGGTTCTGCAACCTTTCTGTGGCCCCGCAGCTAAGCCTTCTTTCTCCAACAAACCCCAGTCTGGGCCGCTGGGGCTCGCCCAGTCACAATGGAGGCCTGTTTCTGCAGGAGCGCTACTGCCTGGCCCTTGGGGAGGAGGAGCTGGCTGAGATACGGCTCTTCTGTGCCCAGCGGAAGCAGGAGGCCCTGGGACAGGGGGTGGCCCGTCTGGTACTTCCCAAGCTTGAAGGACACACCTGTGAGAAAGTATGTAGTGCCTCCCCCGCAAACATTTCCCTTCCTCCATTCTCTGCCCTCTCACTTCTGCAGAAAAGGCTGGCTCCTAGGACGCTGGTTGGAAAACAGGGTTTAGGGATTGGTAATTTGGCAAACATTAGGAAAAAGAAACCAAGTTTGGGGGCTCTTGATGAAGGCTGCAGTGGGTGCGGGCTTGCCAGGGCATGGGGAGAACAGGTTGGGGTTGGGGTGGAAGAGCCTAACCAGCCCAGCGCCCCCTCCCGGCAGTGCAGGGAGCGGCTCAAGCCAGGGGAGTACGGAGTGTTCGCAGCCCGGGCAGGGGAGCAGCGCTGCTGGCACCAGCCGTGCTTTGCCTGCCAGGCCTGTGGCCAGGCCCTGATAAACCTCATATACTTCTACCACGATGGACGTCTCTACTGCGGCCGTCATCACGCCGAGTTGCTGCGGCCGCGCTGCCCCGCCTGTGACCAGGTACGGCTCCGAGAGGAGGGGCACGGGGGTGGGGGGTCTGCCCAGGGTCCAGAGTGGCAGGATGTAAGGGAACACCCTCCAGGGCCGAAGCATCCCCCAGTATGCGGAGTTCGGGACTGCAAGCAAAGTCCCTCAAATTTTCTTGGACTCAGTATTTCTCTGGAGCAGGGACTCTTGGACAGATGTTCATCTCAGTATGCTAAAGTGCCCGGTGCTGTGCCTGATCATGCTAGAAATTCCCTTAATGTCAGGTAGAGCCCTGGGTTGGGGGTCCAGGCGGCCGGGTCGCACTTTGGGCTGTACCACCTGCTATCTGGGGGATCCTGGCTAAGCCAGCCAGCCCTCCTCTGCGTCCACGAGTGGCTGAGTAGATCAAATGGGAATGTCTGTAGACGTGCTTTAGCGTTAACTGCATATAAGGCGTGGTTATTGGATGAATGAATGAGTGAATGAATGAATGAACCATTCCCCTCCCGCTCTCCCAGCTGATCTTCTCCCGGCGCTGCACAGAGGCGGAGGGACGTCGCTGGCATGAGAACCACTTCTGCTGCCAGGACTGCGCCGGGCCCCTGGGCGGGGGACGTTACGCCCTGCCGGGGGGCAGCCCCTGCTGCCCCAGCTGTTTCGAGAGCCGCTACTCGGGTGCGGGCTCGAGCCCTGCCGGGGCACTGGAAGGGCGGGCGTCCCTTGGTAAGGAAGAAGGCGCAGATCAAAGCGGAGGGGGCGGTGGCTTTGGCTGGGCTGAGGAGGGAGTTCTCCCGGGTTGAGACCCTCGCCCCAGTCCCACACCGTCCCGTCCCTCCAGCAGCCCCTGTTTCCCCACCGCACCCCCCAGACCCGAGCCTCGGGGCCCGCAGCTCTCACCACGCGTCCCTGGCCGGAGCGCTCCAAGGGCCTCCCGAACCCACCCCGCGCCGCGGTCGGGGCTGCAGCTTCGGACTCGCTCCTAGGAGGGGGACGCGGCCGCCCTCTGGTGGGCGGAGGCGGGGAGAGGCGGGGGACCCTGGAGAGGACTCGCGGCGGCGGCGGCGCGCAAAGCCCGCGGGTGGGGCGGGAGGCTGGGCCCGACCCCCGCTATCTTCAGTGGGTCGCCCCGCCAGGCTCTGGAAGAGGGAAACTTGGGCTCTGAGATAGGCGTTTCTGACCCGCCCGGAACAGAGGAGACCGGACCCGACCGAAATGAAGGAAGGAACCGTGCCTCGCTGAACGCCGTGACCATCTCCCGAACAGCCCTTCTCGCTGCTGCTGGCGGTCCCAGCCTGGAAACCGAGACGGGGCTGCTTGGATCCAGCCCCGAGCAGGAGAGCCGAGCTGGGGACAAGGCAGCGGCATCCAAAGGGCGGGAGCAATACCGCCTGGAGACGCCCCATGATCCCAGGGAGGATGCCCACTGCTCCACCTGCTCTTCTTCCTCCGACTCGGAACCCGAAGACTTTTTCTTAGGCCAGCGCCTTTCGCGGCTCTGGAAGACCCCTGGAACCCTCCAACCAGGGGACGGCGACACCTCCAAGAAGCACTGCACCATTTGCTAGTGGCGGAGCCCAGAGACGGGTGTGAGTGGGGAGGAAGGGATCGGTAAAGCAGAACAAGACTCTCCTAGACTGAATGCGATCCGGGGCACGCCTGGGGGAGGGAGCGAGACGACAGATTTGGAGTGCGCCATCTTCAGGACAGCACGATCTATGACTTGATGGAGACTTTGGGGGAACCTCACTCCCCAAAGATACGCTTGCCCTGCTTATCTGCCCCTACCCCCACAGGCTGGGACAGCCTCGTCCCCGCCATCCCCCTCCTGAGCCAATTGTTTACTGAGCACGCGTGACTGGCTGGCTGGAGAGCCGGAGGTGGGACCGGGAACCAGCTCTACCGGGAACCGCGCAGAGTTCGCGGACGCGCAGCCGGGGCTGTACTTCTAGTTCTGGGCGTCGTACCGAGCTAGGGGAATGGCGCCCTCTGCCGGCCAGTAGCCGGCGGAAGTGCCAGACCGGAAGTTGCGTAATCCGCGGGCGCCCATACGGAGCGTCGTGCGAGGCCGGTGTAGAGCGCAAGGGTACTAGCATGGCTTCCAGCGGGGTTGCAGTGAGCACTGCGGGCTCGGCAAATGAGGCGCCCGAAATTCCGGACAACGTGGGAGACTGGCTTCGGGGCGTCTATCGCTTTGCCACCGATAGGAATGATTTCCGGAGGTAACCGATCCCAGGGAGCTTGGTCCCGCTCTGGCCCTCACGTCCGTATACGCCTGTATTTCCCCTTCCTTGCGAGGCTGGTGCCCCTGGGGTATTTTGGGTTTGTGTTTTAATATTCCCAGTATAGCGGGCTCTTCGTGGCTCTTATTCTGCTTTGCCGAGGCCTTCGTCCAGGAGCTGGCTTTCTGCTGCGAGGCTGTATTTATAGACAACTTCATCCTGCCCAGGGGACTGGAGAAGAGGCGCCAACACATAAACTAGCTTTTCGGCCCTGAACAGGTGTTTAGCTGACCTTTATATGTGATCCTGCTCTTATTAGGCACGGAAACAAACCCAAATTCCCGTGCAGGTCTTGGGCAACCTGCCATGTAACCATGTTATCAATACTTCAGGAAGCCTTTCCCCCCAGTACTTTTCTTTAACCAGAGAGTTAATGAAATACATTGTTTTTCCAGGAACTTGATCCTTAATTTGGGACTCTTTGCTGCGGGAGTTTGGCTGGCCAGGAACTTGAGTGACATTGACCTTATGGCACCTCAGCCAGGGGTGTAGCCAAGTAGGTAAGCACTTAACTACAGCAATGTCTGGAGGCTGGGAGAAGCAGTAATTTGTATCAGTTATTCACTAAGTGTAGGAAAGAGAATGCATGTAAAACCCGTGGCTATTGTTTCCAGATGTTGCAAGGATCTAAATATCTCTTAACAGTTTCCCACCAGTGCTTTTACATTCCTAATGGCACCCGTTGTCCTGTCATCTGATTGCAGACAAATGGAATCCTGTGCTGCACCCGAACCTTCCAAAAACAGAGCCTACAATCTGTGACCACCACCAGACACGTCCTGATGGCAGCTGAAATGTGATTCAGATGGGCACTTTCCCATTCCTGGCTTGGTTTCCTTTTGTTCCCGAGTCCACCCAGAACTCCATTCTCTGGTCAGCAGTCAGGCTTCAGCTAAAGCATTGCCTCTTTTCTGTAAAGTTCTGTACATACTTCCTAAGTTTCTGCAGAGGGTGATCTTTGCTCCTGTCCTGAGGAATAACAATGGTGTTTTAACAAATATCTGAAATAAACAATGTACACAAAGACAGCCATTTTATTCTTTTAATAAGAAACTTCTTACAAAAACAAGGTGTAAAAAGTCAAGATTACAAAAATCATAAAAACATGATTTATATTTCACACTAAAGAGAAATAGGAACAAGCTCCAAACATGGATTGTAACAGAGGTGGTTTGCTTTGCGTTTTTGTTTTTTTTTTTTTTGAATGGAAACTAACCACCATACATTGATGTTAACATAGCACGAAGTTTATTCTTGGGGAATTTCCACTGTTGAGTAGTTCTGGGGGAAGAAGCCATTGGGTGTTGCATAGCATTTTAGTGTACCAGGTGGGTTTTCCAGGCACCAGGGAGGCATTGTTGCTGGAAGAGACTGAGGTTTGGTGGCAGAAAGAAGACAGTGATATGTAGGAGGAGACAAGGTATAAGTAAGTCTGGGCAGTAGACAATAAAGTGATACTGCTGAGGAAGCTGCTTCCTTTAAAAGGAAATAGATGTTTTCTGACCCTAAAATTCATGGTAGTGCTACTGTTCAGGGGTTTGGGGTTTTTGGGAAATGGAATATGTAAGGAACTGGCAATGGAAAGACTCATGTAGCCATAGAAAGAGGTAGAGATAGAGATAGGTTCCTCATGGCAAATTTCTTCTAGTTGATTTACTCCCATAGGCTTTTTTTTTTTTTTTTTTAGACAGGGTCTCACTCTATTGCCCAGGGTAGAGTGCAGTGGCATTGTCATAGCTCACTGCAACCTGGGACCAAGTGATCCTCCTGCCTCAGCCTCCTGAGTAGCTGGGACTACAGGTGCGTACCATCACACCCAGTTAATTTTTCTATTTTTTGTAGAGACGGGGTCTCACTATGTTGCTCAGGCTGATCTGGTACTCCCAGCTTCAAGCAATCTTCCCACCTTGGCCTCCCACAATGCTAGGATTACAGGCCTGAGCCTCCTTGCCTGGCCAGCATTTTTTTTTTAAATACTGCTTTAATGTGCCAGGTCTCCTATGCAACTGGTACAGGATTAAAGGACATGAATAGGAAAGGGTCAGTATAAATGGCCTAAATGTTACAGCTGACAGATGTTGTTTCTAGCAATTTGTTTACTAAAGGTAAACAGGACAAAATAGTCTTTCTTGACCCTGCTGGCATAAATCTCATTAAGAAAACTGTTTGAGAATTAAATTTTTTTTATATGTTAAAAAAATCCCTACCATTGTCTTATGAATATTACTCTGATAGATCTTATCTGACAGGAGGAGCCAAGACCCTTTAGCAGCATCTGTCTACATGGGATCACAGATGCTCTGAGAGGTTTATATTTTACTGAGTATTAAGATGAAGAAGAGTCACATACATGAGAGCAAGGCTTAGGTGTGAAGCCATCAAGCCCCAAACAGTGACCAAGGAGGAAACTTTTAAGCCGTAGCATAGATGCTAAACCCATCAGACCTGCATCAGACTACTTCCAAGGCAAGAAATAACAGCACCTCCTGTTCTTTATAGGAATGAAACTTAGATTCTTAAAATCTCTACCTGATCGACTCATAATTGTGAAGTTTTCTTTGATAAAAATTTCCAAAGTTGAAAATCAAAATCCAGCAAGAATTAAGAAATGTTACCTTCCAAAAGCAAAATTCAAACTTCACTCAAATTTTAATGTTTTGGCTTCAAGTAATAATGTTTACTGTTGGTTGGGTTTTAAAGCCATAATGCTGGTTGGGTACAGTTTCATTTAAACTGGCTTGATTATTCAAAGGGATACAAATTTATAAATAAAACCACCAAATCTACAATTTCCAAAATTTTGATAAATCATTAATTCTGTAAATGAGAGTGCCAGCTTTCCCCATTGCCAATGCAACATTATTCCTAAGGGCTGTCACTTTGCAGTCCTAGGTAGTTAACATTTAGTGTGAAAATCTCTAGCTAGTTAGATTTTAAATGAAATATGCCAGCAGAAGTATGGAAAGAGTCCACAAAAATGACCGCTTGCCTCAATGCTATAGTAGCTATGGTGTATTGAGAGCAGTGTGTTGGCTGAACATGAATTCAGTGGTTAAAGTCATAGCCCTAGATCAAGAGAATGTTACTAAACTTGTAAGATATAAACTAAATTCACAGTCATATTTAGAAGGCGCTTTTCAGCTTTAGTGCTTTTAAAAGAATCTGAACCAACAGAGAGATGCATACTTACCTGGTTAAAAAACTAAGTGGCCATGGCAAGTTTTACCCAAAGGTACCACCTCTTCACCTAATTTGTTGAGTAACTAGGCTGAGGGACCCAGTTATCAAGTGTGCTTTGAGTGATGAGCTTTTTAAACACCTTTTGGGGAAGTCTCATTAGCTCAGTGGAAACCTTAGGTTGGAGTAAAACAGGCAGGCTGTTAACAGCACCTTCCATAGCCACTGAGCACCATCTAGTCAGCACCTGCCAGGGAAAGAGTGTGGAGGCCTGGGGCAGGGTCTTTGTGCCTTCTCTTTTGCATCACTACCTTTACATGTCACACAGTGCACTGGCTTGCCTTACAGTCTAAAGGTTCACTGCTTCCCAACACTTTTGTGCAAAAGAACTTCAGAACCAATGAAGGTACCACACTTCAGGAGGAACCATTTTTGTTTGGCTTCTGCCATATGTTGCCCAGCATTAGTTATTGTTTTGATAAAGACTAAAAAGCCTTTTCTGAACATTTGTGCTCTCCCAACCAGCTGGAAAAGTGACCCTTCTGTTCATAAAATATAATCCCAGATAGGGATATAGTATACATTTAAGAAGGGGTAGTCCCCCAGCCGGATTTGAAAAGGCCCGAGTTAATGTTTGGAACATGAAAAGGGTGGTAAAAAACAATGGGGTACACAGTCTGCCTTGAAAAGCAGCCATCTGATGAATAATCACAAATACAAAGAATCTGGACATTACAATAAAATTTTAGAACTTGCTGGTAAGAATAACTTGCATTCACACACGAGATATGAAATGCTGTCTAAAAGTCTGTGATACCAAATGTCCTTTAAACACTACACAGACCCATTTGCCCCTTGAAATGACAAGAAGGAATCTTCTTCCTCAATGTTTTCGATCCCATGCAAACAATAATTGGGTACAAGGCACCAAATTTTATGAATTGTATAAAATTAGTTCACAAAGCTTTATCAGTAAGTAAAACAAACTCCATTTCTCCCTCCCTGTCCACCCACCTCCAACCCCCCACCGCCCACCCACTCATCCCCAACCAAGTTTTCATTCTGCGCTACTGTTGAACTCTCTAGGGCTTACGCCGGGGCACGCCCCGCTGCCAGCCAACCCACCTCATTGGTTCTTCCCTTGTACTTGGATGGAGTTGTAAGCATAGCCAGAGTAGAACTCATACAATCATTGACTCTAGAAACCTTGCCATTAAAAACAAAAATAAACTCTGCTATTGAGTCCATAGGACACATTAATACTTCTACAGTTTCCAATTTTATTCATGACATTTTAAGAGACATCTGGAAATTCTTTACAGTGCGGCACTGCCCCCACCCAGCCTGAGAGGAGCTAGATCAAAGCTGGCAAGAGCTCTGCCCACCATTTAATAAGAGCTTCAGTATCTGGCTGCCAAGGGCATTCCTAATTTTTTTTTACACTAGCACGGATGCTCATCTCAGAGGCAATGACAAGTATGAGGGTCAGGCTAGTTTGAGGTAAAAAAATCCTTTTTGAGGGCCAGGGTGCACTCATCCTGGCTGGCTACAGCAGCAAGTAAACATGCCAGCCAACTACAAAGGGTTCCTGGAAGAGGACTCTTAACTACTTGCCCTGGGAGAGAAGCAGGCCCATTAAGGTTCAGTTAGGAGACCTTGGGTTTGATTTGGCAGCACCTAAGTCAACGTCTACCTGGTTCTTATTGTCTTCTCTTTACAATGTTTCAATTTAATTGAAAGATGCAACTGAGACATTCATCTACTCCCAATATGTAAATAAATTAAAGGCAAAGGGACATTTCCCTCACAATATTGGCTTACGCAGCGGGTTTCTTTAATAAAAATCTCCTTAAATACTAACTTCCTAAGTGTCTAGTGCTGCTGCCTCTGGGTACCTGAGGTGTCTGTGACTGCAATGGGCACCTCCATGAGTGTGTAGCTCAGTGGAGACTCTGATGTTGGTTTCTTTTATCAATTTGATACATGGGTGTTCAGCTAAGTTAAGCACTTATTTCACAAAGTCCTTAATCTGCCTAATAATCCTTACAATATTTGGTATAAAACTATTTTAAAAATTAAATTTGAAGCTCTTTTAATTTTCCATTAAATGTTTGTTTATTAATAAGTATTTCCCCTTAGACAATCTGAGGGGTGAAGTAGATGCTCTCTAGTATTCTTCTCTATTTTGCAAGTTTTTCTTTTTCTAGAATAATAAATATAGGATTCAATGAAAGATGAGGCACGATTCATAGTTTCCTTTCTGTTTTACTCTCCTTGGTTTTTTTGAGTTACTGGGCTTTTCCATTGCCACAAAGTCATTACCAATCATGCCGACTTTAAAATGTGGATCTCAAGAATACGGCTTCACATCAGAGCCTCTGGCAGCATGGACAGCTGTGACACTTTAAAACAGTGTCCAGGAGAGGGTGAGCCCAGGCAAAGCTTATACAAAGAAGCCTGCAGTAGACAATATAAACCAAACAGCATAAAAAATGCCATACGCTATCGCTTCCAAATAAAAGCTAAATATTACAGAAACCTCACAGTGTTGGAAAAGCAAGTTTAATTTAAAATATAGTCAACTCCTTCCCTATCAGGGTGAGCCATTTTTTGTCTGAATTTCCTCCATGTCTCAGTGCTACCTGGCAGGTCCTATGGGAGAGTTCATCTCAAAAGAGGTCAACAGCAAATGCTACAGATCTGTTCGGGAAATGTGGCTCATCAAAGTCACAGAAGCTATGACCCTCATTCTTTAGCCTCACTTTTCCCACTTCCCACCCCTCCCCAAACTCCCTTCCACGTCTACTCCCTTCAAGTGACAACTGTACTTCTACCTGAATTCAAACGTTAATATGCTATACTCAGTCAAAAGATGAGCATTCATAGTGACAGGCTGAGGCTCACTGCAGCAACCATAGCAACGAGAGTTAGGGTTTGCTGTCGCTTTCACTGGCGAGTCTAAGTGAAGGATTAAGAAGGGAAATTCATCCTCAGGGACAGTGTCTATTAAAAAAACAAGGAAAAAAAAAAAAAGAAGGGAAATTCAGTGGTGCCTCATGGGGAGGTTTTGTCTAGGCAATTTCGTTCTATTTAGAAACTGAGCCAATTTAAAAAGAAAGATGTACACTTCACTAGCCCTGGAGTAAAAGGGCACTCTTGCTTTTTTCTCTGATGGACTGAGTATAGAGGGGTAAAGCAACAGTAGGGATTACCAGATTGGGGAGGAAACAGGCCAAGGCCATCAGCAATAAACTGTTCGGACATGTAGGGGTTAGATTCCTAAGCAGTTCCCATACCCTAGGAAAGCAAAAGCCACTAAAGCTTGTGAACATGAATGTTTTGCTCTCCAGGAGCAAGAAAGAAGCTGTAGGCTAAGAAGCTGCGTGCTATACCAAGGTGAGAACAGGTGACAGCATTCAAATAAGCCCTGGACCACTGGCTATCCCTGCCCACCCTCAACTGAGTTCTGAAAAAACCTCAGACAACTGATCTAAGGACCAATTTAAACAAAACCATGTGCTTGCCCTAGACCTACACCAGGAATCTGCTATGGTACTGGGATAGCCAGAAGTGCCCTTTGGCTCAGCATGCAACAAAGAACATATACTAGTCTATTGCTTCTTTATATGAACTGCCCCTTCTTTAGAATGAAGGAGTATTCATGCCAGTCTCAAGAGGTTTAGAATGATTAAATTACAGCAGCAGCAGCCATGGAGGGTATGACACACGAAAACCCTCCCATTTTGCGTGGGGCAATTTGCTCCATGCATCTCATTCACTTCAACGGCTAGCCCCTAAAAAAGGAAGTACACAAGTTTTCAACCCTTGAGGGTCACTTCCTTTGTGGGAATAAATCCTCAGACTTCATCTCCCACCTTGGAACCAATCCCATCTAGCAAGCTGCCAGCCCAGGGCCCCCTTCACGTGCTTTATCCACGGCTGCTCACATCGGGAGGGTTCTTCTGGTGTTCTAAGGAGGTCCTGATTAGCAGGGGAATCACACAATGGAGAGAAAACATGGCTGCTTTCCTGCATGGATATGATCAATTTATCCCCTTTCCTGTATCCAGATCCCTTTATATTCACAAGAAACTGATGAATAGAAGTTATTCCTTTTGATTTGTTTTTATGAAAAGAGGGAATTTCCAAATCCATTCAAAAGAAAGTAACTATAAAATTTATGGTAGGATATGAATCACCTGGCACCTTCTACTCGAGACCCAGTGAGGCAAACCTAGTAATCTGTTCCTGCAGTAAGCCTTATTTCCTACAAGAGGAAAGAAGTATGGACACCAATAGTTTAAAAGCAAGTCAGTCTTTGATACATGCCTCCCATTCAGGGGAATGTCTGTGGTCTGCCTTCATCGTTGTTGCTGGACTGCACCTGAGCTTGGAGTTGGGTTTCTGAGATTCTTGCATTGCCCTGCACTGTTCTTTGAGTGTAAAAAAGGATGTAGGCCTGGGTTTTGCACACTTCCTCGACACTGCATACATTCAGCTTTGAGTCATTGCAGTGGACCCAAAAACCTGGGAAACCAAAGGAGAGAGAGAAAATGACTACCCAACTTGTATTTCCAGTGAGCAGGCAAAATCAGGAGATGAAGAAAGGGATAGAGGAGTTCTGAATAGAGCCAACCTTGATTATTGGTGGAGGGGGAAGAGACAAGTAAACGAAACCAACAGAATTCTCTGTAATCACTGGCTTTAACCCCACCACCATGCTGGTCTCAAACAGTATCAACTGACTGTGATTTTTGTCCTCGTCTTACTCAGGCTTTTTCACTGTCCATTAGGGCCTTCTACAAAGACAGCCAGGCTATTGCGGGCTAAGCAATAGGAAGAGGAGGAGAGGAGAAATGGAAATGGGAGCGATAAAGGAAAATTTAAAAGGAATAAAAAAGTATTTGTTCACAGGCCCTGGCTGCCCCAAGGGCGGAGGGGTTCAAGAATAGTGCTCTGCTGAAAACACATGTGCAGCCCATCTGCCTCAGTGCAGTAGCTGGGAGGCTCCACTCTGGAGGACAAGGACTGAAGTCTCCTTTGAAGGGGCCCTGGCATCCTTGCATCCCCACACTTCCCATGGTAAGGGAAGCAGTAAGGATAGAGTAAGTGCTCAGTAAATGTCATCAGCTTTATTATGAGCTCATGCTAGTGAGATTCATACAATACCTCCATGTTACACAGGTACTTTTGTTTCTGCATAACCAAGAAGGAAAGTGAGGTCTGCAGAAGTAGCATTACTACAGCAATAGTAATGCTATGGCTAACCAATGCTATCAATAATACTACAGCATCCTCCAACACTGACTGAGCAAGCACTATGTGCTAGGTGCTTTTCTTTTCTTTTTTTTTTTTTTTTGAGGCAGAGTCTCACTGTGTTGCCTGGGCTAGAGTGCCGTGGCATCATCCTAACTCACAGCAACCTCAGACTCCTGGGCTCAAGCAATCCTTCTGCCTCCGCCTCCCAAGTAGCTGGGACTACAGGCATGCGCCACCATGCCCGGCTAATTTTTTCTATATATTTTTAGTTGTCCGATTAATTTCTTTCTATTTTTAGTAGAGACGGGGTCTCGCTCTTGCTCAGGCTGGTTTCGAACTCCTGAGCTCAAACAATCCGCCCGCCTCGGCCTGCCAGAGTGCTAGGATTACAGGCGTGAGCCACTGCGCCCAGCCTGCTAGGTGCTTTTCTAAGCACTTTTACGTGTCAGTTCTTTTTCATTCTTAGAATGACCATATGCTGTTACTTAGTGACATATCCAAAATTTGAATCCAACTTTCACAATTCTTTCTACTGGATTTTAATGTATGTAATTTCCTTCTAGGTAATCCATGGGATGGAAATAAAAGAAAAGCAATAAAATGTGGACAAATCAACCCTTTTTTGTGTCCCCCACCCCACAGAGTAAAGCGCACGCACCTCCCTCTGTGTTGTAGCAATAGGCTGTGTAGTGTCCTGAGCCAAACCCTTTCCCGTGATGCATGACCACTGCGGAGAGATCATAGGCAAAGGTCTCTTTGTCAAGAGAGGAGAGCATGTCCCTGCAGCAGTAAGGTTCCATGGTTAATACCTGGTCAAAGACGACATGGACCCCAATCTTCTCTCGATGATTACGGCCAGACCACCTAGAACATGGATATAAACTTCTTACTAATAAAAACTCGTATATGCATTCAGAGGTAGAGGTAGGTAAAGCAGAGAACCAAGAAAACTTAACTTCTGGCTTTGGTTTTCCCATCAATAAAATGGTGGTGATCGATGTCCACATATATTTGCTGTGAATGTTTCACAAAGCACTCTGAACCTAGAGATCCTTAAACAAGCAATTCAGGCAACAATCTTTTTGTAGTTTACTGCTTGCCCTTCTTTTCACATTACTTTACACTTCATCCTGAAGATGGATCTATATAAGCCCAAGCAAGGCTAGACATTTTTTCTTTTCTTTTTTTTTTTAAATACGGACAGGTGCTCATTCTGTCACTCAGGCTGGAGTGCAGTGGTGCAATCATAGCAGCCTCCATCTCCTGGGCTCAGCTGATCATTCCAACTCAGCCTCCCAAGAAGCTGAGACTATAGGTGCATGCCACCATACTTGGCTAACTTTCTTTTAAACTTCTTTTTGAGACAGGGTGTTGCTATGTTGCCCAAGCTGGTCTCAAACTCCTGGCCTCAAGCAATTTTTCTGAAGAAAATCTTTCAAGCACAAACAACTGGTGCAGGCTAGACAATTAAACAGGGCCGTGAGGGCAGAAGCCAAGTCCTGCTGGGCCCCAACATCAACATGCCTTACTGGATATGAACCATTTTATCTCCATGGAAAGCATGACATCTCAAGGGAATAGGCTCCCCATCCTAACATCAAACAAGACATTTGCTCACAACAAAGCCTTTGAAGCAGCTATTCCCATAGCTCACAGCCATCTGGGACTCCCAGAGCTTGCTCACCTGAATCTTTTAAGGTGCAGTCGGAGGACCTGAGGTAGTCTGTAGATCATTAACTGCTTTCTAGCTTCACTCAGAACAAGGGGTTTTGGATTGGATTTTCGTCGTTTGCCTATATGGTTTGGGAAGGTATAAGACAGGTTGTGAGAAGTCACATTCTTTTCTAGCTATGGCAGAGACAATGACTTGCCATTCAATATGCATTCTCCTTGTTTCTCAATATGTGAACCTCGATTTTATTTGGGGCAGCAATGTGACCCTCTTTCAGATTGCATTTCCCAGCTCGGCATGCCTGCATGGCATGGCCATGGGAGTTCTGGTTAAGATGAAAGGAATGACTGTGTGGCACTCTTGGGATGGGTACTTAAAAGGGGCTGACTCAGTTGTAAGGTGCATCCTTTTGTCCCTCCCACTGTCTGCAACTGCTGGAATTCCTCTTGGACCACGAGGCAACCTTGAGGATGGAAGCCTTGCACTAGGATAGTAAAGCAAAAAGACAAAAGGAGCTTGGGTCCCTGATGACCACACAGCCACCATGCCAGCCCCTGAATGTCTTTCAGACTTCTTTTATATAACAAAAATAAAATTATATCTCATGTTAAGTCACTGTTATTTGGGTTGACTGTTACACGCAATCAAAGCCATCTTTCAAATTTTTGCCATCAGCAACTTCTAAAACTGGTATGGATTTACAATGGTACACTCCTGACAGCATGGCTTTATTAATGGAATATAATGAACGGTCACTGCAACAGCATGCACACAGAGTAGAAGCATATGTTAGGGTTCTAGGCCTTCATATATCGGCTTATAAATTATGATATATCATAATATAACTTTAAAAACCTTTTTGTTTTCACTAGATAGGCCTAATTCTATTTCCTGCTCACAGCTATCTGTGTGTTAATGCAGTGCTTCCCAATCTTTTTGGCACCAGGGACCAGTTTCATGGAAGACAATTTTTTTTCCATGGATGGTCGGGGGGTGGTTTCAGGATGATTCAAGCACATTACGTTTATTGTGCAGTCAAACCTCCCTGCTAATGACAATCTGTATTTGCAGCTGCTCCCCAGCGCTAGCATCACCGCCTCAGCTCCACCTCAGATCGTCAGGCATTAGAGTCTCATAACCTAGATCCCTCGCACGTGCAGTTTACAATAGGGTTCGTTCTCCTATGAGAATCTAATGCCACCACTGATCTGACAGGAGGTGGAGCTTATGTGGTGATGTTAATAATGGGGGGCAGCTGTAAATACAGATGAACCTTCACTCACTCACATGCCACTCACCTCCTGCTGTGCGGCCCGGTGCCTAACAGGCCACGGATCAGTTGTGGTCCATGGCCCGGGGGGTGGGGACCACAGTGCTAATAGATAAATTATTTAAAACTCTGAACCTCAGTTTCCTCACCAGTAAAATAGGGAATAATGTATATATTTCAGGCTTAGGAAAAAAAAAAAAGGATAAGATTACTAAAGGACAGAGTATTTTTTTGTTTGTTTTTGCTCCTCAAATCACAAGGACAGAGTATTTAAACAGATTTTTTTCCAGTATGATTAGCTTATGGCATATTAGAAAATATTTAGGAAATGAACTTTGCTGGTTCTATATTTTTATGCTGTACCTAGTTTTTGAAATGTTTCTTGGATAAAAGCATACTGCTAGACATGCAGGACAAAGCTGAGAGGTGTCTAAATTCACCCAGTCCAGAGCAGAACCAGTGCTCAGACTCTAATTTTGTTTCTGTGGGAGAAACGCATTTCTAAATTTCAGCAAATAAACCACGGAAATAAAGTACTCTTCATTTCCATCAGAAGCCTTCTCTATAACCATTTACTGGTGACTGTTCTGTTATATTAATTATATTGGTAAATGGATGGGAATATAAAATGAGTGGTCCACTATAGTGCCTGCTAATTGTCTTTGAGCTGTTGATACCACAGTCTCAGTGTCTGAAGAGCCTGGCATCTGATTCCAAGTCCTGCCTGTACCACTTGTGAAAGGTAGCAAATCACAGCCAGATGACGTAAAGAGCTTTCTGTGACAATAGGATGTGGAGGTGTTGCTTCTCATAATAAACTGCATCAGAATGAGTGTGCCATACGTAGGAGAAGCTTTTACTACGGTGTGCAGTCACAATATATGGGGGCATGAACAGAATTCAAAGAGGGGCCTGGCCTTATTTTATATTCCTATGCACCAGATTTTTGAAAATTACTGCGGCTTTGCCTGAGAACCCTGGCAGTGACTGCCACCCTCAGCAGAGGGAGTATGTGAGCTAAAATGAAGACAATATAGAATCTGGCTTTGTTTCCCTAAAATGAAATTCACAAAGGAAAAGAAATTACTGATTCAAATGAGATTGATCAGTTCTGTCTCCATTTGATTACGCTGGACACACAGAGAGATAAAAGACTGGCAATTTTGAAACTTCACAAGCAACAGATGAATGCATCTCATCCCCTCACCATAGCTTTCCTTTCCTGCCATTATTTGCACCTGCCTAGAGAAATCCTGATAAATTGGCACTTCTGGCAACCAGAAAAACAATCCTTTCTTGCAAAAATAAATACAAGTATTTCTTGCCTAATCTATCATATCCAAGAATGATGGAGTTAAAGCTGTTAATATACTTTTGTTACTTACAAGTAAAAGGCTTTATGAATCACTGTTGGGGAAAAAAACCAAAACCAGATCCTTCTCCAATGAAACAAACTAACTCACCTGCCTCTGTACCTCAAAATGGAACAGGACAGGTGGCTCTATAAGTAACCAAGTACAACATTTCAAATTTTAATTTAAAATGGCAAAAAGCATGACTTTTGATTTTTATTCTCATTCTTCAAAGAACAGTAAGGTTTCCCAAAATTTACTATTTTAAAAAACGATATGCAAAATATATTAAGAAGTGCTTCCATAAGATTTTTTTTAAAACTTGTAGTCCAAACTATCATATGGCTGCAAATTGATTTCTAGGTCTCTGTATAATCCATTAATTTTATATTTTTAGTTTCTAAATCTTTATATGCCACAAAACCCAAACACAAGCTTTCACATATTAGCTCTGCATTTCCTCTGTCCATGCTGGGTTAGCGGAAGCATCAACTGTTAGTGTGGCAAGGCAGGAGGGCCCTGCATAAGATACCCACATGACCATATGGAGAGAGTTCCATTTTAACATTAAAGCCATGATAGACAAAGGTCTTATGACACTCTCTGAAATGCGAACTTTTCAGGCATGTGAAAAAAATATATGCAGAAAATATCCATGAAGCTGCCACCTTAAGACTTGCTTTCTCGGGCCCATTGTACCAGTTTTAAGCATTGCTTCTGACAGACTTCAATTCTACCAATTCAGTACAAAAGCACGTTTTTCTAATATCACACCCTTCAAACAGGCTATGCCACCTGGATTTAGATTAAATAAGAACTGTCAGACTCTACGTTCACAAATTTAAGCAGAGGCTCTGTAGCACTATGAAGCTAAGCATAACATTCTC